>JZKD02S0657124.1:0-13946 GCA_000966675.3 Picea glauca | reverse complement strand
TTGAATATATTGTGATCTCCATGTGTTGATGAATCTTGTATGCACTTAATAACTCAATAAATTAGTAGTAGTTAGTGATTCCAAGAAAGAATTTGGCTTGGGATCATTATAGGGTACAAAAGAGTTAACTTGAGGATGTTTTCCCCCAGATGATTGTGGATTTCCTTGGGAAAGAAGGTTCAAAGGTGGTATTGTAATGCAGGTGCATTATGTCCATACAGTGGATGATGGAATCCAACCTGAGGTTTCCCCCCAAGTTGAGGTTGTTCCCCAATTTGAGTTTGACCCCCAAATTGAGGTTGCCCCCCAGCTTGAGGTTGACCTCCAATGGGAATCTGGTAACCAGAAGTGAACAAATGACTGGTGCCTCCAATTGGATTGGAGCCACTAGGGCCAATTCCTCCAAACAAAGGTGGAGGAGGAACATAAGACCCTCTGGAGAGAACCTAGGAAGGTGTAGGAACAAAACCAACAACAACATTATACCCAGGAAGTACAAAAAGTCTAGATGGAACCTGGGTAGGGATAACAACAGAAGCATTCAGAGCTATATACCCAGGGGGGAGTGATGGATTAAGTCTATATGGTATGGGTGTCCCAATTGAGGCTTGGGAGATAACCACATTTTCGGTAGGAATCATGGTAGCTTGCAGGACCATATTAGAATGGGCCATCTGAGCAGTAGGGATCGAGTGAGAACCAATCAATATTTGGTATGAAACGATGGTGACACTACTAGTAGTACCAGTGAAATGGTCCAAAGGTACCATGTAGGTGACAGACGTCTTAGGCACTTGCGATGTCATAGGTCGATTAGGACTTGCTCCTAGGTTACCGTACAAATCACGTACTTTCAAAGGGATAGAACCAAAACCTAAAGTCCCAACAGTGTGAGTCGGGGTCCTAAACGATTCACATTGAAAAAGTGGATCCTCTACTCCAGATTTTACGTTAGGTCCAGTAGGTATTCCAGTATTATCGACAACAACAATTTCGTCAGTCAAGTTCATGTGAAGTATACGTGCGTCTGGCCCAAGGGGGGGAGTCTAAATGCCTCTAAAGAGTCTGAAACAATTCTAAATCCTTCTAAAGAGTGTGTGCTTCCAACTTCTGAAGCAACTTCATGATCGACCACTCCCTCAGGAGGGCCTTCTGGTGAGTTAGGAAGAAAAGGTTGGTAGCCTTTTGAATCTTCTAGGGGAAGCCCTTGCATCCTACGTGAATGAAAAAGGCCGATGTTGCTTGAGATAAGTAAAGAATGAAAGAAATCTATGGCCAGCTAGAGAAAACAAACAACACTCACTAATAAAATCGCAAACAAAACCTTCTAATTTCGAAGTCACTAGTTGGTGATGAAATCCAACGTCGCGAAGTCAAGACAAGAAGGGGTTGGGATAAGCGGGTGGAAAATTTACGTTGACGACCTGCTTAACGGACTTACACCCTCGTGAAAGCTTCCACACATAATCATGGGTATACCCTCCAAGGATCTTGAGTGAGTTTGGCCAACGTCGATTCCAGGTACCGTGAAGACTTACCCCTCCACAGTCACCTCGTGTAAAGACCCTAAAGAGATAGGCTACTAAGGTTACCAACTACAACAATGATGCTTGAGGAAACAGTTGACAGTCTGATCCACGTGCAAAGGCAGGGTATCTAGCTCGAAATCAACTTGAAAGGCTTCCACTCATCATTGTGGGTATACCTTCAAACGACCCCCATAATACACGCAAGATCTACACCAATACCAACAAAGCAAGGTGAGTAACTCTGCTAGTCTTAATGTGACCTCAGGTTTGACCCTTGTGTGAGAAGGGCTTCCCAGGACAAAATGTAGCAATTGGATTTGAACTCTCCTTATCACAAGATACTATTGTTTTTTTTTATGCTTTGGAGAGTGTACCTCACAACCTATTCCAAAGTGCTATCCTATCTAATGTTGGTGTAAAATATCCCTAGATAATAAAAGTTACTAATTAAATTTTAGATTTGTGTTGTATTTTAGAGGTTGTTGCTTACTCAAAAAGGAGATGGAAGTGAAACTGTTGATGTTAAGACCTTGACCCAATAAATGAAAAAAGAGATGAATGTGCAATTTTCAATTCAATGAACTCTAGATACAGTAGGGAGAAGGTATTTTTCTTTCGAAATACAATAAGCTACTAATTGCAATTCCTTAATTCTGAATGAACACAATTTCAAATAATCATGAACTACAAGTTTTCCAATTTCTCCTCTTTATAAATGTTTTGAATGTAATAAATTTTCTTATAAGGGATTACTAAAAGAATAAGTGAATTCGGTTTCTCCTTTCCTAGATCAAATCAAAGACATAAAGATGAAAGGAATATGTGATCCAAGAAAATCAATACACTCATAACACAATTCCCAAACCAAAATCACAATGCAGACAAAACGAAAAAGACAAGAAAAATTCTTGACATAAGCATGCAAGCAATGTCTTCAATCAACAAACAATCTGACAAACAAAATGAATCCAAAATTCAAGACTAACCAAAGACCCTTTGTCAAACAAGCACTTAGATGAAGATCTGAGATTATATCCTTGCGACAATGAGTATGAGCAAAAACTTGCAAAAATCAAAGAAAGACTTTCAATCACTGAAAACCAACTATAAGCAAGCTCCAAACTCAAGAATCAATCAAACATGGGCATATGAAGTTCACACCAGACTTCTAAGACAAATCTGGGTGGTAACAGACAAAATGACTCACTCAATCAAAACCTATAGGAGTCGTCACAGGTTGGTCATAAGACATAGTGCGATGAGAAGGGGTCGTTGCAGGAAAATTATAGGGCAGAGTGCGATGACCTCGCACTGGAATGGCTAAGCAGAGGGCGACGAGAAGGGGTCTTTTCAGGCTGTCAGCAAGGTACAATGTGATGATCTCTGTAAATTTTGAAAAATTGGGAGAAAGAAAAAAAATTCAAAAGAACTTCTAAACCCAGTGAGTCTAAATGGATTACCCACGGACTCAAAGAATGAAAAATATTAGAAGAAGGTAGGCTAAAGGCAAATGGGAAGAAAAAAAAAAAGGAGGTCATATCCCCAGTATGTTCGCCAATTTTGTTATGGGACTTATCAGTAAATGCAGACATAAACAGATCTCCCTAGATCCACCTAGATCTAGAACAAAACAGAACAGGAAATGACGCTTTCCCTAAGCTCTAATCATTGAGTTTACTATCAAACGAAAGATAAGAGACATACCATTTAAATATCACTTTCTCATGTTGTCGTTGTCCTAGCTTCACTCTAGTGCTCCTGTGATATCAGATCTGGAAGAAGACACAAACCAACCAAAGTGAAAGCAATATAGCATACTCAAAGAGAACCTATGTATGTGATCAAGAAATCATACAATAAAATGAGATGAATTTTATGGGAAAGAAACATATCACTGTATTAATAATAATGAAAGTGAAGATTACAACTGAAGCCTTGATGTTTCAAGGTCCCCTTCTGATGACTCTTTGCTTCGACACACACTTGCTCCAAACTTGAATGAAGAAGATCCACAATGGCTTGTTGACCTAAAATGAAGCCCTCAAGAATGACCCAATCTAGAATTCTCCATACAATCTCAGGAAATTCAATCCTAATTTCTTGCTTAACCTTGCTTAACCTTTTCCATGAGAAATCCCTCTTTATATAGGGGAAAGAGAGATGGTTAAAGAGATTAGGATGATCCCACCAAATCAGGGAAGCGAGTAGGATCCTAACCATACAGATGCCACCTCATATTCTAGAAGATCTCCTTCTGGAACTTTCATGAAGTTCGACCTTTTCTTAGCCTTTTGGGATCATCGTACCCCAACTATAGGATATCCTATGGAGACATCACAAACTAGCTTTAGGGAAGCCTGCGACGACCAGGCATCATCGCACCCTGTTGTCCCTTGACCAAGTTTTGAGGAACACTTGGTCATATTTGACCATTTTTGGGACTTCGACAGCCTGTCAAAGACGAAGCGCCAAGCGAAGTAGAGATCACAGGATCACGGTCCACTTTTGGGCCCTTTTAGGGTTTTTGGGTTAATGTAATCGGAAAGGGATGTCGACTCGTGGGTTTACCCATGCTTAGGCCCACTTTTGTAATGTATAAATATATACTTAGGCAATGTAAGAAGTAGTAGATGGCTTGGTTCTAGTAATTAGATCTGTGTGATCGGATGTGTATTGTAAATGCTCTGTGCATGATTGTAAGAGGCTTACAGAGCTAAGTGCAAGTTGTTGTAAAAAGGTTGTGGAAGACTTTCTGCGGAAGTGCAAGGAAGAAGGATCTAGCGATCTGCGCAAATCTTTCATTGTGAAGAAGGTTTCGAGGCTTTGTGCTGTAACTGATGATTGAAGATACTAATAAAGAAGAAGAGTTGGTGGACGTAGTCCCAGGGTGGGGGTGAACCACGTGAAGCTATGTGTTTAACTTTGTGCTTTGACTGATATGGTTATTTCTATGCTGCTCAGTGCTTGATAAATAGATCTAGTTATGCTTTGTGATTCTTAAGATGTGTATATGCTAGATTTGATATGTGTGAAGTTTCTTAGTGCTGATCTCCAGGATCTGATATACTTTACCGTTCCTAAGTGTTAAAATAACTTAGATATAGATGAATACTGTGATGCTCTGTGCTATCTGCGAAGTGTAATAAGGGTTAAATATTGATGAATGATCTATGCTAAGTGCTTTCTAAGTGTTGTAATCACAGATCTGTGTCCCAACTAAGGTTGCAGACATCTGAGTCTTGCAACCACCCCTACCTCTACCTTGGTTGAGACTTCATATGCTTTGCAGGTGTTGCCAAAAGGGTCGGTAGTTAGGGCTTTGTTGGTGCGTTGTTGTAGCGTTGAACCCTAGGTCCGCCCCTATGCCAACAAATGGTTCCGTTGCCTGGACCTGAAACTGTGATCGTTGGGAACTAGAAAAGAAGAAGCTTTGTGCAAACAAAGCTCTGTGCGTAGATTTGTTTCCCTAGTGCGCAGTATCCTACTTGACCTATGAAGCTTTGTGCCAAGAAAGAAATGTCAGATCTGCAGAAAAGAGGTAAGATCTATAAGCTCTGTGCTCTGATAAAGGTAAGAAAGTTCTAGATTTGAAATCTCTGTTCTCTGTAGAAGTAAGATAAGTGGAAATTTTTGTTTCTAAAACAAGGATCTATCTATTTTTGATAGATTATGTCCTAGCTTGAAAAATTGGGCACTAGTAGATGAAAGAAAGTTTGATATGAATAAATCTGATAGATATGTTATACCTATGCATAGAAAAAATGTTTGGACTAACAAATGGATGCAGGATCCTAGAAAGAATTTCTTGCAGGCTAGCTACCATAATCCTAGTGCACAGTACATAAGAGGTTGGGGATAATTTACAATAAAGAGAGGATTAACCCTCTGTTACAGTTGCAGAAAACCGGTACATATAGCTAAAGAATGCCCTAGTAGAAAACCTAGTTGTCTCTGTTGCAAAGCCTTAGACCATGAAGTGTTGGATTTCTCTAGAATGATTGCTAAGCTGGAAAGAATGAATCTAACTTTATAACACCCTAAGGTAGATCCAGAAATAGCAGAACCCCAGAAAGAATCAGAGAAGATATTACTACAGATGAAAGACATCTTAAAAGATCACCGACATATTAGATTATCAGAGGTCTTTAAAGAAAAAGAGCAAATTGAAGTAAGAATAGAAGACTTCGACATTAACTGTGTTTTGGATGAGGAAACATGGGTGAATGTCATGACAGAAAGAACTTGGGAAGCTATAGGAAGGCCTGCTATGATTCCTTCACTAAATGGAATAGGGTTATTCAGAGGAAAACTGGTGAACCTATGTGGAAGGCTCACTCAGATGTCTATGAATGCTAATGGAACTTCAACAATGGAAGATTTTGAGATCATCAGATTTATTATGGACAACACCCCGTTCACTATGCTGCTTGGAAAACCTTGGATTGATAGAGATCAAGTTAGATGGAAGGAAGAAACATAAGCTTTGGAACAGAAGAAACAAGAATTAAAATACTTTATGACCAAGAAGATTGCACAGTTGATTGAAGAACATAAGAACAGATTGAAGCCCCTTGACACTAGAGACCCTAATGTTGAAGCTGAAAGAATATCAGAAGGCTCGCAGAAGACTGAAGTACTTACTCCAGACACATAAGAGGTATTACCCCTGAAAGATTCTCAACAGCACGCAGTGACTACGCTAAATGAAGATAGGAATCAGAATGGAAAAAGATAGACTGAGTTGAAGATTACTGGGAAGAAGGCTAGAAAGTTAAGTAAGAAGAGGGAAAAGATTGAAAAACTATAGGAGATTCCAGATGGAACATCACAGAAAGAAAAATTGCAGAGTTTGAACTTCGTCGGGATATCAGGACAATGACCTATTGCACTTTTCCATGGCGAAGCAATATAGACATTGGACTGATATATCCGTTCGACATCCACCCCAAACAGACATAAAAGCATTGATGGATCATCACTAGACCGTTGGACCACACCATCATGGATAGATCAATGTTAATGGAAGATTCATACTCGTTGCAAGCATACCGTTGTCAAATTTCTTATTTATCTCATCGCGCCATGCCCAAAGAACACTTTTGCCAACTGTGAATTTGAAGCCCGCAAACTAGTGCTTGTATACAGTGGTCATTGCAATCTGATTGTTCATCCAAGTACAGTATCTGAGATCATTGTAAATCCCAATTATTTTTTTGAGTGCGTATGTTCGACAAATTTAGCGTAGCTGAAGAATCTGTAAGAGAGGTACTTGCTAGCCTCAGAGCTGAGAAAGTCATGTCAGAGAGAGGATTGTCTACTAGTTTATGGGCATCATCGACGAGAAGAGCACAAGCCTCCCCGTCCACTTTTCGAGTAGGAAAATCTCGAGCCGACGCAGAAAGAAGAACCAAACATAAAAATGATGTGGCCAACGTGAAGTTGGTTCCATCCATCCTGCCTGCTTACCTACCCCCTCTGCATGGTGACATCAACCGTGACAGTGTGCCCTGAGACTTCGAGCATGCTATGATCACTGCGTACCTGCCAAAAGAGATGTGTCCAGCTCGTGCCGATCAGGACAAGATCACAACATTGAATTTAGTGACTTCAACCTGGGTGATCATAAAGTTTACAACATGCTTTCCCCATACAAGTATCTAACCAGAACCAAGGGAAAGAATTCAAAGATCATCCCTAAAAAATGGACGCTGAACCTCGCGTAGTCCACTTTGTTGAACGTGATGAAAATCCCGCACTTCGGCAGACACCAAGAAGTAAATGTATGTGTCAAATTGTTTTTGTCTTGCTACCAAGGAGGATATCTATGGTTGAACTGTCGCATCACTGTGGATCCAACCTTGATCAATCAGATCATAGGGCTGAGCATGTAGGGCCCTGACCCACATGAATTTTACCCTGGAAAGACTTCAAACCAAGCATTAGCATAGAGGATTAAAGAAACCTATGGCGATGTCGAGAAGGGCACGCGAGGCTACAAGGTAGCTTCTATTGAGAAAGGCGCAGTGCACCTCGCATGTCAACTGATCGCAGGGAAGCTAGTTCACAAGAACAAACCAACGCAAGTATCCAGCTTTGTAGTTGACCTCGCAGGGAAGTGCGCAGAGGAATTACAGATGAACTGGGTGAAGTACCTAGTGAATCAACTAGATATTGACTGCAGAGAAGCCTAGGATTAGGGGCATGAGTTCCATTTCAGCTGGCTCTTGATACTTATAGCTTTTGTTGCATGGGAGCCACCAGAAGGTGCAACCTTCCCAGACCTCAATCCTTTTGATCCCTTAGCCATGAAGTTCAACACCTTATGGTATTCTAATGACATGAACAAGCAGTGGTAATCCAATGCTATATTCCATACCTACTACACCCAGTTGAAGACTACCATTCAGGATACGCCTCGCATTACCCTAAACACGCTCCACATATTTAGACCCTTAATGAAGTTCAGCGCGGATCACCACTTCATTTACATAACAACACGAGCTGAAGAACACAAGCAACAATTACAATCGTATTATAAGCTGACAAAAGAAGACCTGGAGGAGATCACCAAGGAATGGTTGGCGGACCTCCTTGTCTCAGCAGACCCCGCAGAAATGTCTAACATTGATAGCCCAGAGACTGTACTGGATACACCTGGACCAAGCAAAACAAAGAAACCTAAAGAGGTTTAAAGAGGTTCACGACATAGACAATGCATCTATAAGGACTTCCTCTGTCACACCAGACGAAGGAGGTTATGTCGAAGAAATAGAAGGCGCATAAATTGAACAACAGAAGGCGAACTACCACCACATATGGACGAAGAAGATTCGTCAAAGAAAAGGAATGTCTCACCTATGAAATCTTCCTCCTGGAAGAAACCTAAGACCCCCGTAACCAAGATGCGAACTGCCCTCACGTTGCATGAATTTGATTTCATCATTGCAACGGTAAATGATGCTTCAAAGGAGATAGTAGAGAAGTAGGAGACGAAGCAAGAGCAGATGTATAACCGTATGATATTGAACTCCAAGGAGTTCAACAGGCACTCCAGTCTAGTCGCGCAGTCATCACTCCATCGCTGACAGCAAGGACAGTCGAACCAAGAGATGAGCCAATTCAACTTCATCGGATTGTTGATATGGTCGAAGCTCGCCTTCGACGAGCTCACGAAGACACAGCACAAGCCACCCTGTCTTTGAAACAGGTACAGGGAGTACTTGTCGAGCAGTGCAATGCTGCCGAACAAACAAAACTTGCTCTTCAAGTACAATGGGACAAAGAGAAAGCAGAGCTACAATAGAAAAAGGAACAGTTGCTCGTAGAGCAGCTTAAAGTCAAGGAATTAGTCAATAGAGCACTTCGCTCTGTGATTGTTATTGAAGTACCAGTTGAAGAGAGAATTCCACAACAGGTGGCACAACTTGAAGAAGTTATACAGAAGCTTCAGCAGTGCATTGTCGATCTAGAACTCCGCGTTGTGCCCGAGACCCCTCAGGAGATAAGAGACTAGCGAGAAACAACTGCTCGAAGAACAGTTGACCGATTGAAATCTCTTGTTGTGGAATGCAAGCAGCTCAGTGACCAGAGCGCCCAGACTTATGAGAACCTTACAGAGAATCCAAAATTATAGACCCTGGAGTCGCAGCTCCAGGAAGCAAAGCGGCATGCAGATACATTACAGGCATAGCTGAAGGCTCTATCTGTAGTGGATAGAATGAAATTATCTCATGAACAACGCACAACTCAAAAAAATATACATATGATCTAGAGTAAAGTGATAGAAGTCACTTAGCGAATCCAACCGGTGCAAGACAAGGCATGCATGTTATTTTCTGAGATTGAAAGCCAGGGAGAGGAGCTTGAGAAAGTCATCATCATTGCAGAACAACGCCTGGAAGGACCAGTAAATGACACAGTGATCTTGGAATTCACCTAGCAGGAGGCCACAACAAAACAACAGGTTGAAGCAGCTCGATCCAAGCTCGAGGCATTCGAAGTAGAATTGCGCAGACCTGAGTGACTCGGGATGAGTCACAGGTGAGTGTTGGGGGCCTATTGGCACTTGACCAAGTTTTGAGGAACACTTGGTCATATTTGACCATTTTTGGGACTTCGACAACCTGTCAAAGATGAAGCGCCAAGCGAAGCAGAGATCATGGGATCTCGGTCCACTTTTGGGCCCTTTTAGGGTTTTTGGGTTAATGTAATGTGAAAGGGATGTCGGCCCGTGGGTTTACCCATGCTTAGGCCCACTTTTGTAATGTATAAATAGATACTTAGGCAATGCAAGAAGTAGTATATGGCTTGGTGCTAGTAATTAGATCTGTGTGATCAGATTTGGATTATAAATGCTCTGTGCATGATTGTAAGAGGCTTACAGAGCTAAGTGCAAGTTGTTGTAAAAAGGTTGTGGAAGACTTTGTGCGGAAGCGCAAGGAAGAAGGATCTAGTGATTTTCACAAATCTTCTGTCCTTTGCGAAGAAGGTTTCGAGGCTTTGTGTTGTAACTGATGATTGAAGATACTAATAAAGAAGAAGAGTTGGTGGACTTAGCCCCAAGGTGGGGTGAACCACGTAAATCTGTGTGTTATGTTTTGTGCTTTGACTGATATGGTTATTTCTATGTTGCTAAGTGCTTGATAAATAGATCTAGTTATGCTCTGTGCTTCTTAAGATGTGTATATGTTAGATCTGATATGTGTGAAGTTGCTTAGTGTTGATCTCCAGGATCTTATCTACTTTACCATTGCTAAGTGTTAAAATATCTTAGATCTGGATGAATATTGTGATGCTCTGTGTTATCTGTGAAGTGTAATAAGGGTTAAATATTGATGAATGATCTATGCTAAGTGCTTGCTAAGTGTTGTAATCACAGACCTGTGTCCCAGCTAAGGTTGCAGACATCTGAGTCTTGCAACCACCCCTACCTCTACCTCGGGTGAGACTTCATCTGCTTCGCAGGTGTTGCCGAAAGGGCTGGTAGTTAGGGATTTGTTGGTGCATTGTTGTAGCATTGAACCCTGGGTCTGCCCCTATGCCAACACACCCTGCTTATGAGGCAGCCTGCGATGACCTTCCTTAATAAGGTTTTCTGGAAGAGAAAGCCAGTCACCTTTCTCATGAAGATAGGTTCTTTTTGGAACATGAACACATGTTTGTCAATAGACTATTAAGGTGACCAAAATAATGTGTAACAATCCATAATCAATTTTTTTCTTAATCTTCTTGTTCTTTTGACTCTTTTCTGAGAGATTATTTGTCTTCCCACAATGAAGACAAGGATGGAGATCAAAACCATGTGTCTCCAAGTGACTAACTCTATGACAATGTTTGCACTTATTATCAAGATTCTTCACTTCTTAAATAAATATTGCACCCACAAACTGAACTAGTTTAAAGTAATATAGGATATGAAGGTTGTTTCCTCTTTCATATCCTAAGCCATGCCATTTTTTGTTGAATGACAATTCTTCCCAAGGTGTAACAATTATCTTGGAAAGATCATTTTCTGAATCTTGACTTTCTACTTTTGTATCTTGGAATTTACTGTTGTTATTGTTGCTACTATCATTATGTGCTTCTTCTTCTTACTCTTCTTCAACAAGACATTCCTTCATTGATCCAATATATGATTCCATTTCATGACTAGTTAAGGGATCATCATCAATCTCTTGTGTTTCTTTTGTATCCACCATTAGGCCATGTGTATCAAAAGTAGAATCAACCATTTGTATTATTCATTGTGTGTCACAAGTCGCTTCAATCTTTTGTATGAACTCATTTGCATCACTTGTTGCATCAACTATTTGGATAAGATTCTATGTAGAACATGTTGCATCAATCTTCTCTATTAGATATTTCGTGTCACAACTTGCATCAACTTTTTGTATGAGTTTATTTGCAGAATATGTTACATCAATCATATCATCAATTTGATTTTTCTTTTCTCTTAATTTTATCTGAAGTGCATCAATAAATTGATCCTTCATATCTATTTGATTTTGAAGATCATTTGCTGACTATATTGTATCAACCATGTGATCAATGATTTTTTTCTTTTGAAGCAATGTACACTCAATGTTTTTAACTCGATTTTGCAATTCAGGATTGTACTCTTGCAATTCCTTGATTTCCTGAGAGGCAATTTGTAAGTGCTTTCCTCCTTTACCCGTTTCTTATTATTCTCTGGCTCACTTGTCATGCTCATTTGTACTTGTTTCTTTTGAATTTGTTTGCAGGCTCACTTGATTTGATGTTGCACTTAGGGTGTCGAGTACTACCGATCATGCACCCTAAAGTGTGCCTAAAGTATGATTACAATGACTTAACTTTGATGACTCACTTGACCTCCTTATTCAAATTTCAGGTAAGTCTTGATGAGGGCATTCACTTTATTGATTTGAAAGGGGGTTGGCACTTTACACTTTGTACAAGTCAATCCTCAAATTTAATGATTTATTCTTCATTTTTTTCAATGCAATGAGCAATTTAGTGCTTCAAAATACTAGACAAACAAATAACAAGTTGCTCTTTACATTACATGTTTGTAATTCCTATTTGCATTCCACCATTATCTTTTTTATTATCCACCATTATCCTTTTTTAAGCACATAAGGGTTGTGTGCTTTATTTTCTTGCTAAATATGAGTGTAAAACTAAACAAAAAACACCATCAAGCATACAATCATACACAAGAGCATAATGTTCCTTAGACTCCCTTCATTCAGATTTCAAGACAGTTTTAGGACACATCCACCACAACAAAATAAATATATTTTTATTAATTAATATAGTACATGAAATTTTACTATATTTTTGCTCGTTTTTAATGAAAGTCTCACATTTTTTTTTTAAAGGATCTTCTTTACAAATATATTTTTCTCTAAAAATAATTTACTCATATACTTTTCAATAACCCAATAAAAAAGTCTCCAAGCTCCTTTCAACTCTTCAACAAATCATGCCTTGATGTTTGGAATAAATATCAACACATCCCTCCAAAACACCACTAATTAACTCTTTTACTCCTCACATGCATGGATCTAAAAAAAAATATGTACCTTTCTGTATGACAAAAGATTGTGCATTGTCTGGCTTCTCTTCAATTGTGTGGCTAACTTATGCACTCGAGTGAGATCGTATCAATTTAATTTTTTCTTCCAACAAACACTTGGACACCTCTTTGTTGTTATGTGTAAATTTCTATGATGGCTCCTCCACTTAACAATTTGACTCCAGATTGTTGGTGTGAATCATTTGACTCCATAATTTTGTAACAAATTGGACATATTTTGCACTACATCGCCAATTCCATTTATTCCATAATTTACAACACTACGGATCCTCTTATTCATGTATTGAGACCAATGCACATTAGAGCAATGTGCATTGGATCGAAGAGCCAAAGCACTCAGATAAAAAAAATCGTGTAGTAGTCTGAAGGTAAATCGATCGGGTATGAGTTATGGGTTTGGACCCAAATCACTAGAAGGCGAAACATGGAACAGATCTGATTTTTGGATTTCAAAATAGAAGAGCATTTTCAGTCTTTGCTGGTCAACACTGTGTTCATAAGCTTTTATCCAATTCCACAGATCACAGCGATTAATCAACATTCACCACCACAGCATTCATAGATTTCCTTCTATGACAGGTTAATACATAAGTATGAATAGTTCATATGATCTCATGGGAAGCATTTGACCAGTGCTTCTCCCTCACAGAGCCACAAAGGCACTATGCTGCAACAATCGATCATATGTTTTCAAAGGCATCAGGAGATTCATGCCGATTTTTTCTTCTTCACATCTCACTCACAGTGATAAAAATGGAGTTACATCTTCACATGAATAGATCTACACGTATCTCTACCAAATCTACAACTTGATAGAGATCTTAAGAAATCTATTCTTCAATTTTCTCCTTCACCACAAGATCTCTAAATATAATTTTTCAAAATACATAAGAAAATAATGGTCAAGTAATCAAAAAATAAAAATAATTGTAACCTGTAGACAACCTGGCTTTTTTCCCATAATTGTTGGGTCCTCTTTCTTGATGGGTATCTTGGCACCGATCATTTTATGCCATGTAATACAAATATTGAATCTCTCAAGAATCTCTTATACCATGTTAAGAATTGAGCACAAGCAAGATTAAACAAGAATTTGCTGAAAAAGCTTTATGTCATTCTATTGAACATCTAATTGATCTTATGATATGAATTTATAGTATATGGATTAGACCACTTCTACATCTACATCCAAATCTCATTGAAAATTCATTAGTGGATCGTGACATGAATTTATAGTATATGGATTAGACCACTTTTACATCTACATCCAAATCTCATTGAAAATTCATTAGTGGATCATGACAACACCTCATCAATAGATAAGATTTATAACTCAAATT
>JZKD02S0657069.1:1614-15526 GCA_000966675.3 Picea glauca | reverse complement strand
ATTTCACTTCACATCAGTGACCAAATTCTATTTTTAGTAGCTACCAAATTCACTTTACATCAGCGACCAAATTCACTTTTCATTAGCGACTAAATTCATTTTTCATTAGCGACCACATTCAATTTACATCAGTGACCAAATTCACTTTATTTATGTCCTCATATTGTTGACATGGCACTAGTTTCCACCTATTTTCTCCCTATGTGGTGATTTCACCACCCTAGCCACCTGGATTACTTGTCACACTTTGAGCCCCCTTCCTTTTCTTCTTGTCCCTTTTTCCTTTCATCTTATTTTATTTATTTATCTTACAGAGCCCCACTTGTACCCCATTTCCCACCTGACATGATTTGAGTCATTGATGGGATAGGAGGTCTCGCTCTAACCTGACACCCTCCACCTGGCACATAGTATTTGGTCGATGCAATGGGTGGGATTCCCATATCCATCATACATCGACCAATGCACACATCCTCAATCATTGATCCAAGATATAGAGTTGACAATGATTATGGGTTGATAATGTGCCTGGTTTTTAATTCTCCCCCATGGTCCTGTAACCACTTACCACGGTGGTTTTATGGAGGGAGACTTGAAATCCTCTTAATCATTATGGGAACCCAAGGCTCATTCCAATACCACCGCCACTTGGTCCCTTAAACCACCATGCTAGCATATTTTCCACCTACATGACCCTATGGATCCCTCCACTTGTGCACTTGGCTCCACTTAACACCTCTGCACTAGCTTATGTGACTGGTGGGGGTCCCATTTGACATTATCCCAATGGCATGCATATTTCTTCCTGTATATATCAAATCTATGATTGTGATTGGTTACAGGCTAGAAACATGCACCCAAGTTAATTTTACCCATGGTCCCTTAACCGTTTTCCATTGGTTACAGCACCCAAGGCAGCATTGAAAAACCACTACCACTTGGGCTCGTAACCACTTTTGTTGGTGTGGTCCCCTACATCACATATGGACCCTACCATATCCTCAGACTCTGCCATTGTGGACCCCATTAGTCCATGTCATCATATGCACGACAATTTTTTCATAAGTTCAAAAATTTCTATACATTGGACCACCATGAAACCCTCATAATCAACCTCCTTGGAAAAATTTGATTCTCGTGCATGCCAATCCAGTATCCCCATGTTGTTTATTAACCAAAATGTTTCTAGAAATTGAGGATTTTACCCAATTTCACCATTTCCCCAAATTTTCATGCAAGCCATTTTCACAATTTCATAAAATTTCCTCTACAAAGTCTATCTATTGGCTCATACATCCGTAGTGATGTAACCATAGCTCTGATACCACATTGTAGCATACCCTACCACCCATGTGACTCTTGGGACAGTGGGGTACTTGGATTTTTTCTCAAATTCCACTGATTCAACATAATTAACACCACTCTAATACCATTTCATATTATATCATTTCATATGATGAAGATATGCATGCAATATAACAAGGAGATTCATGTAATTCACATTAAACATTCAAAATTACATATGCAAAACTATTCATTAAACATAAAAACATTTAACACAGTAAATTACACAGCATAAACTCAACATAAAGAAAATAATAAACTAGAACACTTATCTTTATGAATAGTTACACAATTGTCTATAGACGTCAAACGTTCCACCCAACCATAGGAATTATTGCACTAGTTCTCTCTACAACATGCCACCCCTGAGTTGGGGCTATGAATCCACAAGGAAAAACTAGCTCCTATGGCTAGCTACATTCCACACACATAGCCCATTGCCCAATAATTCTCACAATCAAGTGGCTCCTACAAAATTTCCAACCACCCAACTCTCTTCCCCATAAATCTACACAACCCAAGGAATGGGATACCCTTATCTACCATGCAATTCTTCAGTTAATCCTAGACCCCTCCAGGGCTCCAGCACAAACTGGACAAGAATCCTTCAATTGGGAGCTTCATGAACTCCAATTGTAATTGGAGTCCTTAAATACAAAATTTCCTCGTGCTAATGGGAAATTGTAATCATACATTGTCACATAGGAAAAAATTGGCCCTCTATCATAGGCATAAAATCCTAGCTCTGTAACAACCCAATTTGATTATTTATTTATCATAGTTGTTAATTTAAATTTAATTAATTATGAAAATAAATTCATTGATTATTTTTATTATTTTATTATTAAAAAGGTAGGTGAAGTAATTAATGAGGGGATGAGGCTGTTGGGGAATTAATGAGGGGATAAGGCAGTTGGAGAATTGAAAGAGGGGGAGGGATTCGAGAGAGGAGGATAAGGAAGAGGGGAGAGGACTTGGAGGGGGATCTTTTGTTTTGGAAGAAATTGGGGAAGGAGGCAAGAAAGAAATTTTGAAAGAGAGAGGAAGAAGGAGGAATTTTGAAGAACAGATTGTTTTGGGGAGCTTTTACATGGACTCTGTTATTGCTGGGAACTTTGGGCTCGGGGGCCAAGAAACCACAAGGATTCCTGGAGCTAGGGAGCCAGACAGGTTGTTCCTAGTTGGTTGGGAGGTAAATATTCAGTTTGGGCAGTTTGGGAAAGAACAAGAACAAGTGAACCAGGGGCTAAATCAACTAACCTGCAGGTCGAGGTATGTATTTTACTAAGTTGATATGTTGTTTTTGTTATGTTGTTGTTGTTATTATGTCTATTTACCAGTTTATTCCTGGTATAAAGAAAATCATGAAAGGAAACCTTGAACTAAATTGCAGTTATTTCAGTAGGAGATTAGGAGATATTTATTATTTCATTGAGGCCTTGAAATAGAAGGCCTTACAAATGGTATCAGATCCCAGTTTCAAAACAGAAACCTGGGCTTGACCACCCACATAATTGTACAATTTGTTCCCAAACCCCTAACCTACAGCCTAGAAACCTTGTATTTACAATCCCTTATCTCATAAATCAACTGCAAATTCTCATTCTATAAAACTCTTCAATTTCACTTCAACCTAATGTAGGGTTAGATGCCATGAAGAAAATAAATTAATTTATTCACAGTATGTGATATCTTTGGATTCACATAAACAGTCAGACACACAGGGATGAAAACAAAATATATATGATATCTTTGGATTCACATAAACTGTCAAGCACATAGGGATGAAAACATAATATATGAACTATCAAAAAGATTGAAATAAAAGCAAGTACACAACAAAACCTTACTTGAGCACAACAAGAATCAATGCATCATATGCATGATCTATCTCTGTTCCTATTTACAAATTATCAATAAATTATTTTAAATTCTAATAAATCAACCTGCATTTACTCATAATAAAAAGAAAAGTGATAACTATTCTCATTAAAAATTAATAACTAAATCACAAAGGGTTAAAATGTGTCATTTTAACTGTATAAATAAATTTAATTCTTTCAAAGTCCTTTACAACGTTAGAACAATACAACCCTAATTTTCCACTGTAACTTACATATTTTGATTTTAAAAATAAATTATAAATTCGTCAAAAACCTGTGTCCAAATTATACAATCTATTCAATAAATAAAGTTATTTTTCCATCCATATTACACAATCTATTCATTACATTACAAGTTCATCTAGCAAACACAATCTATTCATTACACGTTTATCCAGCAAAATTATTTTTCTGGAATCTCGTCATCTGGGCTCCAATTATTTTTTCCTGACTAGTAAGGGGTCATTGATCCCTTATCCTACTGCTTTCCTACTAGCAGAGGAAATTCCCAAAACAATCACTGCACAAAATCAATTGTGTAGAGGAATACACATTTTATTCCCTATATAAGCCATTCAAACTCGAAAGAAATTCAAATAAAAAGTAGTTGTAGTCCAAATCACGAGGAAGAGAACCCACGAAGGGGCAGTGCACTACCTGCACTACCTCCAACCCGCAAGCCACAAGGAGCAATATCCTGACACTACAGTGCTCGAGACCAAGCGCTAAGCTGCAAAGGAGGATCCCACGGAGAGAAAATGAAGTGAAAGAGGGGGCATAGGGAAACCTTCTTGTTGACAAAGTCTGCCCAGAATCGAGCAAGCGACCTGTCGTGAGAGGATCCTGGAAAAAGTGAGGGCGTGGTGTCGGAATCCGACCAAGTTTCCTCGATGTACTCCAGTATCACCATCGACCATGCACTAAGCCAAGCCATGAAGAATAGAATATTATATGTGCACAACGCCACCAGGTCCAATCTCTAGATTTCAACTAGTTATCAAAGTCCTCGAGTTAGCTACCAACAATGTCAAAGTCTGTGCCTTTGGAGGAACAGATAACTAAAATCCATGGGTATATAACAGGTCGGGGGTTATACTCTTGTCGACTGCTATATACCCATTTTCGACCAAGACCAAGTGCACAAGACCATAACACCAAATCCCAACACCCAAGACCAAGCCACCAAACCACGAGGAGAGCCCACTGGGGGCATAACTCTTATACAATGTGTCTAAACTATCAAGACGACAAGAAAATGCGACCATGGCCCAAATTCCATGGTCCAGCCCGCAAGCCTCGAAGGAGAAAAGAGAATGAGGCCACTCATGTCAGCCATGGATGTGCCTTTAGGAGGTTGGCCAGGGAGCCACAAGCCTCGCTTAAACCTACGTAGAGGAGAAACCCTGAGTGAGAAAATATAAAGATTAATGAGACAAATGAGCCTGGGATGTGCGATCTAGGGTTTTGGAGTTAGTATTATGGCGAGAAGGGCGAGGAGAGTGACATGTCGGTCTAATGTAAGGCCTCGTGCCCTCATTTTGAGGATGCAAGGTTTATTTTTATTTTTTTTATTATATATATAAAGTTGTTATATTTGTACTTCGTGGGAATTGAACTCAAGATCTTTCCAAAGCCAACAATTTGAATTCCACACACCTGTTTTAAATCTTTTATTTTATTTTATTTTATTTTATTTTTTATTATTTTATCTTTGTTTTCTTTTACTTAAAATATATCTAGTGGGATATTTACTTATTTAAATTTATTAAAATAGTTTGAACTTAATTAAGTTAATTAAGTTATATTAATGGGTTAATCTTATAATATATTATAAGGGTTAAACTTATAAGAATTATAATTGTAGTTAATGTAAGAGTGATTAATTAATTAATGTTAATTGATTAAGTAAAGAGAATTGATCTATGTAAATTAATTCTAATGATTAATAAATTGATAATTTATGAGACTAAGAGTATTATTGATGATAATATAAGAGCGATTAATCTGAGTGGTGCCTATTGATATACAGATGGGTTTGATGCTTGATTATACACACAAGTTAGAGTAATTTATGACTACAGTGTAGCGCTAACATAGCTAGCAAGGTGAGAGAGTTTCTAGGATTCATGAACGAAGTTACCAAGCCTAGAGGATTTTGACCCTGACCCTTAGCCACTTACCTTATAGGAGTAATGTCTATTTACAGACAAGTATAAAGAACTTACACCTAACCCTATGTTTGCAAGTATAAGTTTGAGAAATATGTAGAATGCCTTAAACTCTTTCCTAATAAGGATTTGGATTAATGCAGATTCAATTATTCAAGATGGTTAGGACTCGGGGAAATCGAGGTCATGGGGCATCATCGGAAGGACCACCAACGTCGACCCTGTGACCACCATCACTTGAAATAACTCTCATTTTGCGCTCCTTGGAGGCTATTAATGAGACATTAAAGGGATTCCAATCAGCAGATGTCAAATTGGAACCCCCACCATCTGGAGTGGGTAAACCCGAAGCGTCAAGGGACTCGGAGGGACGGCCTCCACCAGGGGACATCATCAGAGAACTATAGAAGATCAAACTCCCATAGTTTACTAGGGGTCGTGCAAGTGAACGTACAGAGGCATGGTTGGAAGGAATGATGTGATATTTTGCATTAAGAGACTATGCTTCTACACCAAAGGCGAAGATATAGCGATATTTCAGTTGAGGGACAGTTCCTTGAACTGGTCGGGTAATTTGGAGAGGCAGTTGCACCTTACCCCAGACACCATATCATGGGAGATTTTTTAGGAAAGGTTCTGGAGGAAATATTTTCCTGCTTACTACGAGGAACAACAGGTAGGAGCATTGCATGCCCTAGTTCAGGGAAACAGGACCGTGGAAGAGTATAAGATCAGGTTCATGGAGTTAGTGAAATATGTCTCATACATGGATACCGATCAACGACGGGAAAAATGTGTTGTGTATGGCTTAAACCCTAAGATAAGGGTCATGGTACGGATGTGGAAACCGTCATCAGTAGATGAAGCAGTTGAAAAAGCTTGTTACGTGGAGGAGCATATGATCTTAAACAGAGGTATGAGATCAATCATTCCACAACATTCTAGATTCGTGGGGAATTCCCCTAAGACCTTCTCTAGGGGAGGAATCTCTAGGCCACCTCCTTATGGAAATAGAGTCACACCTAAAGCAGTTACAACATGTATTTTAATGGAAGCAAGTGCAACATCCCACTCATCGCCAACGATGCAGGCAGGTCCACGACCTTCTCAGGGAGCAGCAAGTAGGGGAAGGGGATCTAGGGGAAGGAACTCATTTCCGAGGCCTTCATAGGGAAGCACCCAGGTTCCATCCTGGGTTACTTGTTGGGGGTGTGGAGGACCTCATTACCAATGTGAATGTCCAGAGTCATAAGCAGGCTTTATGCATAGAGAAGGAAAGGCCCCGATGGGAAGAGTAGGTAGTAGCCACCAGGTTTATGCAATGGTTAATAACATCTAGGTAGAGCATCAATCCACTGCGGTGGAGTCATCGGGTACGCTAAATCATGTCAATGTTAAGATTTTATTCTTAACATTGAACCTATGTCATTTATAATATCCTAGTTGGGTGAATGTCATTCAAACTGTCTTGAACCTATCATCTAGGACATGAGACACTAAAGAGTGGATTGCATGGTGAGGAAATTCAATTATCCAAGCCACTATTTTCCTTCAAGGACATAGTAGATAAAAATTTGTTGTAGTTAATTAAAAATTACATAATTTTGTAAAAAATGAGCACGAGGAGGTGAAACAAAAGATGTGATCGTGCACCTATGATAAAGACTAATAGACTTTAGCTACCAAGATTAATCACTTTCTCAAGGTGGATGAACTCTTATAGGATTAGGGAGCTCAAATGAAATCTATATTTCAGTAGATTAAATTAGGGGATATGCATACCAAGGCCTTTTCTAAATCCCTAGCCACCAGAGATGCTTTATAAAAAAATAAATCCATCTAGACATCTCATTAGAACTAAATCTATTTATAAAGAATTTAATTTGTTACTCATTATTGTATAGTATTTTAAATTCAATTAGGTTTAATGGAGGAATGAATTGAATATTTTCATACATGGCTTGATGTTGTCCCATGTAGACTCTCTCTTGAGCACAAACAACTATGTGAGTGAGAGTGGAGGTTAGATGAGTTGTATGTCACATTAAAAGAGATAGTGTTGAATAAGTCATCAAGGATTAATGGCTCTCATGTGAAATTTATAAGGCCACATGGGATTTTCTAGGCCTTAAACTCCTCCGTGTTTACAAAAAAAACCAAGGTTAAGTACTCTCTTATATAGTAAATCTACAAGGGGTTGATCAAGTTCAATTATAATCCTACCAATATTGATAATATTTCTAGGTAGAGGCTTATCACTCTCCTCAATGTCCCTTATAAATATTTTACTAAATCTTTAGTCTTGAGAATTAGGCATATCATTTATGTGATCATTTGTCAAGAGCATGCTAGCTTCATATGAGTGAAATTCATACTATATCATGTAATTGTAATTTGGGAAAGTATGGAAGGGACTAGATTCATAATCCTTAATTCTTTATTTATCAAGATGGATTTTAAAAAAGCTTACGATAGGGTGCATTGGTCTTTAATTTTGTCCATAATTCAAGCTCTTGCCTTTGGCAATCATTCTAGAAACATTATTGAATTATCTTTATGAATGCTATTGTTTTTCTTTCCATTAATCAAGTTAAATCTAAAAATTTTGGTATGTTCAATTCGATTAAGCAAGGATGTCCCCTTTCCCCAACCTTGTATGAGTTTTTAGTTAAATCCTTTAGCTATGTTACTCATCATAAAATGTTCACAAATTTATGAAGGGTATGCTTCTACCAGGGCTTGAGGATAAGCAAATAGACAATGGTCATTTTACAAATGATTCCTTTCTAACTCTATTAGAGGATAATTGATATGTGTATAATAATTTGGACTGCATTCCCCTCTTCTATGATGCCTCTAGTCATAAGATAAAGAAGGAAAAAACATTGTGTTTTTGTTACATCCATAGTGATATGCATGACTCATTGGAATCTAAGGATGTACTTTATGGATTAAACTAGGACAAATATTTTCAATTATCAGGGATCCTTTTTCCTTCCAAGTTTCACCAAAAGATATAATTTGGGATAGGGATATGATACATAGGACCGAAGGAAAGATAGAGAAATGAGTCATAAGGATATTATCTTTGGATACTAAGTTTCAGGTCTACACTAAACATTAGAAACCACTCATGTGTACTACTCCTCATGTCGGGTTCAATCCCAAAGTTCCTACTTGAGATTAGACAAGCTTCTCATGAAATTCCTTTGGTCAAATACTCACGGTAAGGTGGGCTTCCACAATTTTAAATTGTGACATGTGTTTCCTTCCTAGGGATTGGGGTGGTCTTGGGATCATTCATAGCTACACTTAGGTGCATTCCCTTTGAGGAAAATGGATCATTCAATCCACTATGGGTAATAAGGACTGGAAATTTATTCTTTGAAATGACATTGCCGAGGGAGCCTCCCTTGGTATTACATATTGGGGAAACCTCAATATGAAAACTATGCATGTCATTCCTCATGTAGATATAGTAAACTCCTTTGCAGATAAAGAGAATTTGGAAATCTTGTGAATCTTTCATTAAGCTTTGCCTCAAGTGGAGAGGAAACTCCCTTAGATTAGGGTTCTTGTTCCATGATCATGTGCTATGGTGATCATTTATGGTGCTTTATAATAAAAATTATTTATCATCATCTACTTGGTTCTTAGCTAGACACTTGTTCAAAAGAGGCTTGTAGAAGGTTGTTAAGCTACTTAATTTCGATGCTAGAGATTGGAAGCATCAACTTATACCAAAAATGGAATTTAGGCTTATCACTCTTAACAGGTTGATCTTGGAAAGAGTCAAAATCCTTATTCATGTAGCACAAAAATTAGGTTGAAGCACCACACTACCACACACATAGCCTAACCACCACTATGAGAGAAGAGGAAGGGAGAGGAGTCACCACTTGGTTCTTGAAGGAAACTAATAATTGGAAATGGGCGAACAATTTGGGAAAAAGGGAAATCCCCTAAGTTATTAAATCTTGTTTAATGTTGCAATTAGGTTTGGTTGCATTGAGAGGGTACCTCACTTAGGTTTCAATGGATTTGATAGTTATAAAAAAAATGAAAGAAAAGAAATGTAACTATGAAATCAAGGAACATAAATAAAATACCAAAAGAAAGAGAGAAGAGATGGAAAGAACGCACTTGAGAAAAGTAGGGATGGTGACAACTTTTGAAGACCAACAAGAGGTGAGCCTCTCACCATGCTTCGAAACACCAAGATCCTAATTGTGATGTACTTGAAAAAAGCATCTCCAAAGCAATATAAAATATATACAAGAAAACCAATTTACCTTGCAAGTAATAAAAATATATTACTAAACAATTGAATATCTGGTGTGCCCTCAGTGGTGAGGTGCTCTTCTTATAAATTGTGCATTGGAAGACCTCATTAGAGAGAGATCGAGAGGATCCGAGAGAGACAAAAGGTAAAACAACAAGGGGCTGATCCAAAAGAGAGAGAGAAATGATGAGGGGAAGCCTCTGTTATAAAAGGTTTGATGTTTGAGATAGTAGGTCTAGGAAGCCTAAGTGCTTGACGGAAATGAGAAAGAGGTTTAATGAAAAAATCCGATAGAGTAAAAATTATTTTTTGAAACTTAGGTTTTGGATTCTACAACAATACAAAATGGGGGCTACTTAGACAAGGATACCGCACAAATCAGAAGTTAAAAGTACAAAAAATAGTCGTTGAAGAAAATAAATTCCCTCCAACTATTGATTTGACTGAGGCATGTGTTGGTCATAGGCCAATCCATGAGTTCTTTTATTTGAAAATGGCTCTCTTGTTTGTTTCTTTGACGGAGATAGATGTGAATGACTCTATGAAACCCATGGATAGCATGCTAGAGACAAATTAGGAAGTGGGGATACATCTTTGACCTTATCAACCCTTATGTTCACCCACAATGGATATACGAATGTTTAGAATCTTGAAAAGGTATATCTAACTAACCAAGATTTACCAAATGAATAACACATGTTGAGGTTGATCTAAGGGAGGAAATGTATATCTAAATGTGGTATAAGTAAAGAAACCAAAAAGGGATAAACAAGACCAACTAATTATCTATGAAATGATACCATAGGGACCTTTCTTAGGCACCAGACATCAAATAGGGAAAATGCATTCAAACACCCAGGCCTAAGCAAGGAACTAAGCTAGGGAGGACCATCATCACATAGAAAAATGTCATGGAATATGGGGAAATCATGTCGTCTTTGGGGATTGAGTGTGTGAAAACACTATGTCTGTAATCCATACATACAACTCCAAACAATATTTTCATTAAAATATGACTTTAGCCCCCCTTTGCTTGGTGGAGGGACCAACATTTGAGCATGTATAAGGCCTTTAAGAAGTATAATATTGTTGACGAATATCAACAGTTTTTCCAAAGGCAATCCTTGATATAATAATTCAAAATACTTAGCACCTCAGGTCTAAACAGAGGACCTGACTATTTTGAATCTCTTCATTGTGGAGTCCTTTCATTGAGGTAAAGAAGGAAATATTTGTCTATTTCCTCATGATGGGAGGCCTTTCTCTTGACCGTAAGGTGTAGCACATGGGGATTTATTAATCCAAGTATCCTTATATGGAAATAATGATGTCCTTAATCATGTCTTTTAGTTTTGTGAATTTGCTCATTTAGCCTAGGGATGGGTTTACCTTCTATGAGGAAAATATTCTCCACTCAAATTCTTTGGAAAGAAACCCTCTTAGGTGATAGGCTTCCTTCGGCCATTGAAGTTTGAGCATTTTGGTAGCTTCTTTGTACTAAAATTTTATTTTTTATCTCAATGGATTTTTATTTAAGGGTGTTAAGCATGAAAGCAAGTTCACCTAGTTTGATGGCACAATGATATGTTAAGGGAGAGAGAGTAATCAAAGGCTTAGAAACACATATAAATATCAAAGGAATTTATACATGGGAAGCAGCCCCAAAGAGGTTTCAGTCAGGGGGAGCAACCCCAAAGGGAGATACCCTTTTCCACTAACGTCAAAGGGGGAGAGATAGAAACATTGATGAGGAGTATGAGCATGAATGTTATCATGACTAAGTTTTGTCATCAATGTTGGTGTTTCCATCAATGCCAAAGGGGGAGATTGTCATACAATTGGCTTAGGTTGATGGACAATTGGTTTAGATTGTTGGTTGTCATTGATGTCAACCCTTGGAGAGTGGTATTGTAGATTGATGTCAACCCTTGGAAGAAGTCTGGTAGTGAATTTTGGTAGCACAAAGGTATGGGTAAGGGACCCGAGTTTGTTTGAGGTATAAAGGTAGGAAGATCAGTGAATATGAAGGTAAGACTATTCTATATGGATATTACATGTCATTCCATTTCTGATGATATGTGGAACGTCACATAACTCCTCACAGTTAGAGATTTATGGCCATGTGAAGTTGGAGAACCCTCATGAGTTATTTAGAAGATCATAGAAGGTCAAAGAAGTCAGCTATTCTAGAAGCTCCTAGAAGAAGTGTACTAATCGAATTAATGGTAACTAGGAGTTAATCATGGGTATAGTTGTTGCATTAAGAAAATAATTAAAAATAAATTAGTTGTAACAAGAAGTTGTGAGTTTGGTAATTATGGTAAAGTAGTTGTGATGAGAATATTGACTAGTCAAAGTGGTTGACCAATAAATAAATTAAATAATAAAGTGGTTGCAACAAGAAGTTAGTTAAGGGCAAAGAAGTTATGAATTGACTAATTATAGACAATTTAGTTGCAACAAGAAGTTGTTAGTAAAGAGAAATTATTTAAATAATAAAGTAGTCAAAGTGGTTGCAAAGAGAAATTATTTAAATAATAAAGTGGTTGCAACAAGAAGTGGTGAGTTTACTATTTATATATAAGTCTAAGTGGTTGAAAAAGAAATTATTTAAATAATAAAGTTAGTTGCAACTAGAAGTGGAGAACTTATTATTTGTGGATAAAGTGGTTGTAAGTGGACAAGTGGTTAGAAGTGGGTTAGCCCTAAAAGAAGGAAAGTGGGTTAAGTTGGTTAGAAGGTAACCCCTTGAGGAAGATACATGGAAGTATAAATAAGAGAGAAATTCTCTCCCATTAACACCTATTGAATATAAGAAAAAGTGCAGCAGAAAAATTGTGGCAGGAAAAGTGCAGCAAAAAAATTGTTGCAGAAAAAGTGTGGCAGAAAAATTGCGGCAGGCAAAGTGTAGCAGAAAAATCACGGCAGAAAAAGTGCGGAAGAAAAATCACGGCAAGAAAAGTGCGACAAAAAAAGTGTGGCAGAAAAACCTCGGCAGAAAAATCACAGCAGAAAAATCGCGGGAGGAGAACGCTACAAGAAGAAAAAGGTATGGTTTTCATGTGTAGTGTTGAATCTATGAATCTGGTTTAGGGTTTTCCTTGTAAATTTGTTGGATGCCCTCTTGGAAGTTTAGGGTTTGTTGTAGATTTGATCTAAGATAGATCTACTCAAGTTTAGTATTGGTTCATGTTTGAGGGTTTTTGGTTGAGGTATGTTGTTAAAGTTATTGGTAGAGATAGAGGTTGCATAATAGTGAGTTTGTGGCACATGGTTGATGTGAGGATTTATGGTATTTGATTTATGAAGAGTGTGGTGCATTGGTAGAGGTATCTTGTTTGTTATCTTGGTGTATGTTATTGGTATATGGTAGAGGTATATGATTGGGTACATGGATGAGATACATACTTGAAATACATGGTGATCTTGATACATATTGTTGAGACATAGTTTGGTTTGTTGTTGATACATGATTGGTACATGTTGTTGGTTATTTTTGTATAGTGTTGATGTACATGATTGATGTGCATTGTTAGCACATGGTTTGAGTGATATTCTTGTGATTTTGGGTATGAGATCTATGTTATCATATCTGATATATCAAGGAGAGTATTGGTACATGTTGTTGGTATATTTAGTTTTGTTGGTACAGGAAAGGCACAAGTACAGGTTGGTTACATGATAGTGGCACAGGTTTATTACAGGTAAATGGCACAAATTGGTACAAGTTTACAACAGTATATCTCACAGTGACAATGTGACAATGGCTCCATCATTCTACTTATATTTTAGGGCGGTTGGACGGGGCAAGGATAGGTGGTTATAGCCACCTTCCGATTGTAGTTGGAGAACATAAGGAGTTGTAGGCTCCTTCTGGTTTTAGCCAGAGAATTGGGGAGTTGGAGCTTCCCTCAGGTTATAACCTGAGAAACTAGGGGGTTAGAGCCTCCTTCCAGTTGTAGTTGGAGAATTGGAAGTTGGTGCTTCCTTGAATGCAATTCTTAACATATAAGAAAAGCATTATGTGATTTTCTTCCGCATTGGGTTTCCACATAAATATTATTGTATTGTGCATTGTGTGAATGTGTTTGTTATTGTTTATTATGCATCGATGAATGTTAATTCTTATGATACAGTAAGATATTGATGATGAACATATGAACATGGTTGAATAAGTAAAAGAATATACATTATGGTTTAAATGATTAATAATTGGTATAATTGTTCATTACTTA
>JZKD02S0657014.1:0-15526 GCA_000966675.3 Picea glauca | reverse complement strand
TAAATATAAAAAATGTATGTTATTTTATGCTATAAGAATCTATGTATGTTGTATGTTATGTGTGATTATGTTCATGGGTATTTGGTTGCTATGATTTGTGTTAGTTCATGCTTATTTATTTCTGTTACATATTGATTATTCATAACGTGCATACATTTTTTTTAATTCTAATTTTTTTTTAAAGCTTATTTAATTATCATTGTAGAAATATGACTTTTGAAAAATGATGAAATTTGGAAACAAATATCGTGGCTAACCATTCAATAATTAAAATTACTAAACCAAAAACAATGATATGATTAAAATGACTGAAAAAAATGATAAACTTGAAAATTTTAAAACATTATTTATTTGGCAGAAATGTTATCTAAATCACCATTTTAATTTAAGTTAAGATCTCATGTTGCACATGCAATCCCCTTAATAAAAAGGCTAAATACATTGATCGATACACTTAAAAGGGAATAAAATCATGGAAAAAGAAATACCACCCCTTCATTTGACCAGACAACTAAAGCCTCAATTAAAGCCTTGATGAAAATATCATAATTTATATATATATATATATATATTGAACAAGATATGTTCTTATAAGTCTTTCTAGATTGTTTTCTTCAACAATAACTTGATAATAATATAATAATAATGAATTTTTGTAGAGTATCGAAACGTTCACTTTACTTTAATAGTTGTTATCATTAACATTACTTTATTACATTTAACTTTTTATTGAATGAATAAATTAAATACATATTTTTCTTTAATTGTTTTTAGTAAGTTTTCTATCATAGATCAACAATATATTAACCGTATTTACATTTATGTTTGTGGTATTTCAGATACCAAAAGATATTTAAGCAATCTTTCAAAAGCATAAAATATCAATTTTGAGAGTGTGTTTTAGTAGGGAAACCATGCCAAAATATAAAAGAAACAATATGATAACTAGTAGTCCAAATGTTAGCATTAGAAGTCACTCTAGGAAGCAGAAAGAGTGATTCTAATACTCATTTAGATATAAGTGATTAAATCAGGTTTAAACTCAAGTGGATCAACAAGGAAGAGCAAGAAGGAGGGTAGCGAACTGTCTGCAAAGTCATTCCATTGGGTATGGAGTCAATGCATCTTACAGATCAGCACTCAAGTTGCCAACCAGACCAAAAGAGATATAATTGATGGATGAAGGTATAAGGAAGATAACAAAAAATAAGAATATCATCAAGCAAAGATCCTCTCTGCAAAAATAACTTAAAATATTACTAGAATAGAGATCATGAAAGGAGACAATTACTACAAATCATTTGCAACTCGTGAATCTCTTGCCCATGAACAACCATTGATCTTCAATGCCTTCAATTCCATTCAATCAACATGAAAAGGTAGAATCGTAATAAAGAATACAAAATCTGATAAACAATTTTCATGAATCTCTAATGATAGAAATGCCTACATCACATGCCCTCAGGGTTACAAATAAACATATAAAATTGCCCCTGCAGCACTCTCAAGCATCTCTCTAGTCATGAACCCTTGCTTCAAGAGATCCCTCCTTCATTAAATAGAAAATAACATCCAAAATATGCGTAGGAGGTCACAACCCATCTCTTTCATTGGATTATGGGCCTTGGATATAGGTGGCAATAGTCAAAGAGACAAAAATCCAATAAACTGTTAAATTTTAGGAAGTTGTTGGAAGTCATTAATAAATCTATTTCCAACTCACTGCATGAAGTTTTAATGGAGCTAAATCTTAGGTGTAGGTGTCCTTTAGCATCTAACTGATATTTGAGAATTCATTCAAACCCTCCTTGACAACTGGCAGCCCTCCCATAGCTCGAATTTGTCAGACTATTAGAGTTCTCAACGCTTATGCAAGATGCGTTGCAAACTTTCCTGTAGATGGTAATTTTATATTCTCCCCAAAAATATGAAATGGGTCGGGCTGAGTTTTTTTCATCAAGTCAAACACATCATGTTTTTCCTCCACACCAAATTTCAGAAGAACCAAGATTGTGATTCAAAAGTTATGATTAAAACAAGACTTTGTTGTGTGTTAATTGCTACAAATTGTCCCAAATTACCAGTTTGTAGCGTAAGTGAGTCCAAGCACTACGAACTTTCCTGTAGCATCTTGTTTGATTCAAAAAGGGTTCAAATGATGCAAGAAATGTGCCAACCTGGAAAAATACTCTATTGGACCATGCTAAATCTTCCTTCAACCTCTAAGAAATGAAAAATGCCTTCCAAAACAACGAGTAAGCAATCATAAGACAAAAAATGTTTCTTAGGGTTTTGCTACAAGTAAGTTTTACAGTATTATAGAGGATTAGATGTAACGTGAAGATGGAATTTTGGATGAAATTATGATGAAAAGGATGAATGAAGTCTGAATAGCTATATTTCAAAGAAATTGTTCAAAATAGAGAGTTGACAGCACTAGTTCGGTTTGAAACATGTAAAATAATGTAGCAAAATAGATCTCTTGATGACTAAAATGGTTTGAAAATGATGGAATTTTTAATATCAAGTAATGGTATCTAGAATATGATTTTTACCCCTTGCTACATAAAGTTGAACCATCAACCTTCAAGCGTTTAACTTGGCACCAACCGTTCTAGGAGAGTTTGCAGTACATCTGATTTATGACTTGACAAGATGCTTTAGGTGGTTGGATGAATTTATGAGACCCTTTGGACACTTTTTGGATGAAAACATTTGATGGTGACATTTACTTTCCCTCTTGTGCAAATAATGACTACCACCATCATGACACCAAAACTAGGAAAATGTATTTTGATCAGCTTTAGACCCAAGGTTAAAATCAATACCTTGATTTATTAACATGAAACATGACTCAAAAACCTTTGAAATCTGTACATCCTATGTGTTAACATTTGGCTCCACAGTGTAATGGCTCTGCCATTACGACGACAAAAGTGACATACAACAGGTAAATTTTTTTTCTTTTAATGGTGTGTTACGAAAAATACATCACAATTTAATAACGACATCATTGAAAAAGGTGCAATATATAAATGAAAGGACATTAACGCCTCAACAAAAATCACGAAGCAAGCCAAAAAATCATCATCGTGAATGACGAACATAGATCGACGCAGTATCACAATAAAAACAACCCATAATCAGAGTGTTTATACAATTAATCCTCACGCATATACAATACGAATCAAACGCTCAACTCTGCTCATAGGGACAATCATTAGATAACATAACGAATCATAAGGATCGAAAAACATCCATTCCATCAGTCCATCATTCCTAAAATATCAAATAATCCACGACGCTAGGGTAATCATTGTTGTTATTAACCATACCTCAACATTTAATTAATTGTTGCGCACAAGAGTGAACAATGTTTAGAACAAACACCCATCATCTTAAGTAATGGCACAAGAGCACAAGTTGCCACTAACTCATATAGCTAAAAAATTCATGACACAGATGAGTTAACATTAAATTCTAGGTGCAAGGAAGAATGATGAAGCAATCACACGCCCACCTAACATAAGGCATACAAGTAAATTCATTACTAAACTAGTCAAGCATCACCATTAATGAAAGGCGTGAGAGTAATCAAGCTCAACATGTACATCCATCATTATTCCATTGTGCAAGAAATCCCATTTAATAAATCACCACATAAGCAATGGCACAAGGTAAACATTCATTTAATTATGGTTATTTGGAGGGGGAGGGGGGGAGTGGGGGGTGCCAAGGTACTACACACGTGTCCATCCACACATAGCTATATATATCATGGCGCGAGAAGGTATCAATTACAATAAGGCACAGACGAATAATCTATCAACCTTCCAGTATCAACATTATTACAAGGGCGTCAGAGAACCCATTACTTAGTCAATACACATCAACAAATTTACAAGGCGCATGAGGTCCAATGTCTATAAAATCATTCATATTATAAAGAATTAGAAAATTTTAAATTTCATGATCATAAACCCTTCTTGTGGAAGATAGGGGTTGATACCATGTAGAGAAATGGGACAATAGACACAGTTTCCACAAACCAAGGACTATGTTGAGTGATCTATTTAATCAATATACTAGTACACAAATAAATACATAAAACTTTCCTTTAAGATAGATACACTATCTTAGCACACTAACAAATTTTGAGAAATTTTCTCAATATTTCAACCATTTATACTCAATTTAGGGACAATTTTGATGGATAAAATCTCTCATCCAACTAAGATCTAACAACCTCCTAAAAATACACAATAATAATAATAATCGCTTTCAATAATCATGGTTTCAAACTCTAGGTTGCAATTCCCAATACAATAATAATCACAACCTATATTACAATGCCCAATACAATAATAATCACAACCTATAATACAATTCCCAACACAATAACAGTCACAACATTTTAATATGATCCATTATCACACTTTAATCTATAAAACAAGTAGAATTTCATAATTCTGAAATATAAAACCAAAAAAAACTATCTGCATTAATATCCTATAATTCCAGGTAGTGAATGTCATAAGAACAACATCGTTCGACTTCAAATTTGCAACACTTGTTGAAGTAACAGGAGTGCTCGTAGCCATGATCGATTCCTACACTGACTTTGGAAGGGATTCACATCGATACAAGGGACCGCACGCAACCTGTAGATGTTGTCATGATTTAAGGACAAGCGCATGCCACTAATAGTTGGCGGTCATTTATTAAGGTGCAGGTGTCCAGAGTTGCTGGAAGAGAGAAAAAGAACGCCCATTCTGGACGAAGGGAACACCCCAGGTAAATTGCCCCATGAATGGCGCATTTTATTGCTAGAGATAAAAAATCATCAAAAAGAAATTCTACACAACAAATCGACATCACTGGAGGGGAAACATACAGGGAAAAAAACACTGAGGAATCGAAGCTCAAGTTCGATTCGCATTTATGCAGTGTGTTGATAGGATCCCATGTAAGATCCTAGCACCTTTCATGTGGAAGAGTTTAAACTAGATGATAAAAAAAAATACAGACGAGTGCAATTTTGTGTAAGCAATGCCACACCTCTCCTCTCTCACCCGCAAGGCAACTCAATTTTTTTCTGTGAATATCAATGAAAACCAAAAATGTTGAAACTAAAAATTGGGGAGATAAGAAAAAACGTAGTGGAGCCAATGCATCTGAATCGCATGCTGAACATTAGGTGGAACAAAAGGTGCAAAGATATATAAAAGGAATCCATTCAATTTCCATCAATTTCTAAATCCACATACAATTATTTAACTAATTTACCCATGCAAAATTTTACACATGCATACTGTAACTGAAGCCAACGAAGTAGGCAAAGATTCTAAAGTTGTTGTCCCATGCTTGTGCTCCATCCAGCTCTTTTATTTCTAACCGTTGAGACCTCACCGGTACCTCCCATCCAACATTAGGGGTACTCTTCTTCCCCTGAGCCCCCCAAGCCACAAAGGGGCCATGCACACAAACCAGAGAAGGCTAGCTCTCAACTCGCCTTGTAAGGTCGAGCTACCACTCTCTATTCGAGCTAGGTATCCCAACTCCCACAAGAAAAATCAATGAAAAAAAGTTCTAGCAGCGTAACCTTACGCATACCAGTCGTGATTTGTTCCCCTCCTCTGTCATTTCTTTTATAGATTTTTCTTAGTGACTAGTTGCCAAAATGCACATTAAATTCTTTTTATTAGGAATATTCTCCCCCGTACACTTGTCACCCAATCCATTAGTTGCACCAGAAATTCATTTAATTAATTAAATTAATTTGACAATTTCCCTCACCCACCTAAAAGCATTCCTAAAAACGCTCCTTGATGTCCCTTTATTCCCTCACATTCCCTTAATGACTGACACCTTTTTTAAAGCTTAGTTGAGTTCGAAATTGGAAAGTTCTCTAGACTAGATTCCCTTCTATGTTACACATTCTTTTTTTTATTTAAGTTTCCCCTTTTTGGTCTAAGTTCTAAAGTAGCAAGTTTTGCACATAGCCAAGAATTAATCTTTTAATAATTTAATCCTCCATTTATTTTTTAAATTCAATTTTTTTTTTTAACCCCCCATTTTTCTTCCTTCCCCCTTTATTACTTGCTTAATTAAATTTTTAGTTCTCATGTTCTACTTAGGCCTAGGCTTTAAATTCAACTAGGCTCAGCAAAATTGTTTTTAAGGGAAATTTTATAATTTTTAAACTTTACTCATGCAACAATTATCTTAAGGGTGACCAGTTCAAAATGAGATATTGCTTCCTAGGTACATAGGTTCATTGACTCACCAATGTTAAAACCATGACGTGCCCTTCAAGGCGCACTACGTGCTCCATGGGTTCCACTCGCCTTCATTCAATTTTTATCTATGTGACGTGCCCTTCAAGACGCACTATGTGCTCCAAGGGTGCCACTTGAATTTTGACTGATTTTGGTAGACGTGACCTTGTGGGAGACTAAGGGCCTCTAAGGAATAAGGACCCTACCTTATTGTGCGCCCCTTAGAATATTCGTGAGCGACTGTCACAGTCTGTCCTCACATCGTCGTGGATCTCTCGAACTAGGTAATCGTTAACCTATGATTCGAGCCACGACAAGAGTGCTAGTAGGTTGTGGAAGGGTTGTTGCCACACCTCTCCCTCAGTATCATTGGTTGTCATGTGTGACCCCTTTACTCCAAATGTGATTCTGATTAGAAATCTATCGTCAATCTACATCCATCAATGAACATGTCATCGATCTATAAACAACATCATAATATATCGGTCATATGCCACATATGCAATAAAAGAAATACGCAAACCATAAACAGTCCACTCCCTGACTCGATATGGAGTCCAAGGAGGTCCATTGATCCTATCGACATCCTCAATCTGTTTGGATTCCTGAACACTAGGAAAAACTAGTCAATAACACCTGTCTATACATAAATAACATAACATAACATCATAATCCACAATCTCATCATCGTAATCCATAAGCAAAGCAACAATCATATAATGAACTGGATCACTTGCACACAAGTGTCCTCAAGGAATAGGTCACATCAGGTGCATGCAAGAGCGAGATGTTACAGGGAGCAAAACGTTGAGGAATGAGGGAAGGCATTCCCATCATCTGGAATATTTTTCTTTGAGAGAAGTCAACGAGGAAAAAAAAAATGTGGGGACCCTTGGGTAATATGTTGAGTGAATGAATCCTTCAAAATCAGAGCCTGCATGGTAAAACCACAGAGCATATTCGCTGTGAAAGTCAAGGGCATTCACAGAGGCCAAAACGTTGAGGTAGCCGGTGCTAAAAATGCGGAACTCTTCTATAAAAATGGTGAGTAATCTTAGGTGGATGCAGGGAACCTTAAATGGAAAATGTTGAGTCATTAAGGGGATAAGCAGAGCCTTCATAAGAAATAAATGTGGTGTGAGAATTCCATTAAAACGTAGGGATTCTAACGCATTGTTGAGTTGAGGGAGACCACAGATCAATGGCTATAAAAATGAAAACTCTAAGTATAGAATGTAAACTTTTGAACAGAGATAAACTAATTAGCTAAGCAGAGGAGAAAAATGAAAATGATGAGCATTGAATAATAAAAATCACTAACAAAAGATAAAAATGCGGAGAGAGTTAAGCCAACGAAATTACTGGTGAAGGAACAAGAGAATTATGCCAAGAATTCATTGTAGAAGCAGCAAACGTTGAGGGTGTTTAGCCATGCAACTTGCTTGTGAAAGGAAACACTGAGAAATTGAGGAATAATGGTTTGAGTGTAAATCAAGGCAAAAAGGAAGACTGCACAAAAGGTTCAAGGTGTAAATATATAAGATTGAGTGTAAATCTAAGGTCAAGTTCGATTCACATTTATGTAGTGTGTTGATAGGATCCCATGCAAGCTCCTAGCGCCTTTCATGTGGAAGATTTTAAACTAGATGATAAAAAAAAAATGCAGGCAAGCGCAATTTTGTGTAAGCAAACAATGCCACGCCTCTCCTCTCTCACTCGCAAGGCAACTCATATTTTTGCTGCGAAGATCAATGAAAACCAAAAATGTTGAAACTAAAAATTACAGAGATAAGTAAAAACATAGTGGAGCCAATGCATCAGAATCGCATGCTAAACATTGGGCGAAACAAAAGGTACAGATATATATATAAAAGTAATCCATTCAATTTCCATCAATTTCTAAATCCACATACAATTATTTAACTAATTTATTTATTTTTTATTTTTTTAAGCCCCCATTTTTCTTCATCCCCCCTTTATTACTTTCTTAATTAAATTTTTAGTTCCCATGTCCTACTTACACCTAGGCTTTAAATTCAACTAGGCTTATCAAAATTGTTTTTAAGGGAAATTTTATAATTTTTAAACTTTACTCATGCAACTATTATCTTAAGGGTGACTAGTTCAAAATGAGATATTGTTTCCTAGGTACCTAGGTTCATTGACTCACTAGTGTTAAAACCATGACGTGCCCTTCAATACGCACTACATTCTCCAAGGGTGCCACTCGCCTTCATTCAAGTTTCATCTATGTGATGTGCCCTCAAGACGCACTATGTGCTCCAAGGGTGTCACTGGCCTTTTGACTGATTTTTGTAGACATCAAACCCTTGGAGTCAATACTCCGTCAGGTGACCTTTTGGGATACTAAGGGCCTCTAAGGAATAAGGACCATGCCTTATTGTGTGCCCCTTAGAATCTTCATGAGCGACTGTCACAGTCTACCCTCACGACATCGTGGATCTCTTGAACTAGGTAATCGTTAACCTATAGCTCGAGCCACAACGAGAGTGATAGTAGCCTGTGGCAGGGCTGCTACCACACCACTCCCTCAATATATTTGATTGCCATGCATGACCCATTTACTCCAAATGTGAGTCTAATTAGCAAGCTATCGTCAGCCTGCATCCATCAATGAACATGTCAGCGATCTATAAACAACATCATAATATACCAGTCATATGTCACATATGCAATAAAAAAAATATGAAAACCATAAACAGTCCTCTCCCTAACTCGATCTGGAGTCCAAGGAATTCCATCGATGTCATCGACATCCTCAATCTATAAGGATTCCTTGACACTAGGATAAACCAGTCAATAGCACCTATCTGTAAATAAATAACATAACATAACATCATAATCCACAATCTCATCATCAGAATCCATAAGTGAAGCAACAACCATATAATGAACAGGATCACTTGCACGCAAGTGTCCTCAAGGAATAAGTCACATCAGGTACGCGCAAGAGAGGAATGTTACACACAGGGGATGGCATGCTCCCCGTGAAGTGCCAAGAACATTGTATTTCTAGTGCCTTATCCATTGGGCTTCAAATCTATAACCTTTCTCATCCATAATGTAAAACAATCTTCCAATCAAACTGAAGAACAACTACTACACTAGTGCCTCCATTGGGATATGGAGTCATTATTCCTGATCTACTGCAAACCAAGAAAATAAAAACCACATGCTCATGGTGTGAGCTTATTAATGTACATATCATATTTCTAACCAAATGAAAACTTTCTTTGCTTATGCATATACAAATTTCCAAAAGAAGCATTCAAGAAACAAATTGCTTGGCCTGCCCTGTTGTTCACTACTAAAAATATGAGAGCAAAATAGTAGGTATGATAAAAATTCAATCAACAATTGGTACATGATATTGCAAATAGGTATCATGCCAAAACCTATAGCTCTTAGAGTTTTGGATAACAAGGACTCTATTCAATCTTTTATTGGATCATGAAACTCATGACAAGACATTTCCAGTTGATCCAAAGGACAAGATTTCCACTGTGTTGAATCCACTACATGAATAACTATGTTATCCTCCTCATGCTTCAGTTGAAAACAAGATGATTTTTGAGTATCCTCTATTGGTAATATTGCATCCTAGACGTGAACCACCATATCTTGTTTTCCCTTCAAATAATATAGTCCATGACTATCATATAGTTGATGTTCAAAATCTCCAGAAAAATAAAGAATTAGTTGCTCGTGGTATTTAATATTATTTTCCTCATAATCATCAAACAAAGAATGATGATTGTAAGTTATGGTTTGAGAAATATTTTCAAAGTCCTCTTGAATAATGGTTTTTGTTTGTTGAAAAGAAATAAGATCTACATACTCATTTTCATACTCGTCATAAATAGGAAGATCCTCAAAAGATGTAAGTTCAAAGATCTGTTTCTCATACTTCTCTTCAATCATAGGTGAAAACACATTATAGGAAAATTCTTGAAAGACCCGAGGAAAATATTCTTCTACAACTATTTATTCATGACAAGAATCATTCTCATAACTATGATATGATGATGTGTACATTTGTTCTCTGGCATGTGAATATTCAAAAGAGACAACTTGATCTTCATAAAAATTTGGAGCAGCCTCTGCATCATAGTCAAAATTGATAGAGAGATTCGGGTCAAGGACAAATGTGCCTATAATGTTGTTATCACCAACATCCTTATCATTAAGACAATCAATAGACTCTTATTTCAAAACTAAATAATTAGAGAAGGTTTTACATGGGGATGACTCCTCCTCATGTTGGATGTAGAATTCAAATTATTTACAACATTTTTCAAAAAGAAGATCAGTCAGATAAAATCTTTTACAATGATGATGAAACATGGTATGAAACTCTTGTAATGATGAAATACTTGAGGGAGGAAGAGATCTACACCAGTCGCAGGATTGTCCCTCCAAGGAATATCTAAACAACTTGATCATGACATTTTCATGTACAACTTTCAATTTAAGCATGCACTCATGAAAAATTAATAAGAACTCAGCTTGCACTTCCCAATCTTCTCCTCTAAACCTAGGAAGAGGACCTTCCCATTCACTTCTATCAGGCAGAGGATTTGGAAAACCAGATATATTTGAAAAATCACAAAATGCATACCTCTTAGCAAATATCTTATCCATTTAAAACTAGTGAAGTCGCCAATATATTCATCTGTGATGAAGCTAGTGTCACCATGTAGACGATTACAATCAAACTAGTTTCCTACTCTTGTGTGCCATCAAGAGTTGGATCTATTCTATGTCGTTCTCCTAGGGAAGATCTTCAACTTTGTCCCCGGAAACAATGCCAAAAATTTTAGCACTGGAAGTCACTCTAGAGCACTAAGTCAGCCCAGTACCCATTTATATATAAGTGATTAAATCAGGTTTAAACTCAGCTTGATAAACAAGGAAGATCAATAAGGAGGGTAGAAAACTGTCTGCAAAGTCATTCCATTGGGCATGGAGTCAATACATCCTACAGATCAAAGACACTCAAGCTACCAACTAGAAAAAAAGAGATATAATTGATGGATGAAGTTATAAAGAAGATAACAAAAAAGAAGAATATCGTCAAGCATAGATCCTCTCTATAAAAATGACTTAAAATATTACTAAAACATAGATCATGAAAGGAGGCAATTACTACAAATCATTTGCAGCTCATGAATCTCCTGCTCATGAACAACGATTGATCTTCAATGCCTGCAATTCAATTCAAGCAATATGACAAGGTAAAATGATAATAAATAACACAAATTTTGATAAACAACTTTCATGAATCTCTAATGACAGAAATGCCTACATCACATGCCCTCAAGCTTACAAATAAATAGATAAAATTGCCCCTGCAACTCTCTCAAGCATCTCTCTAGTCATGAACCCTCCCTCCAAGAGATCCCTCCTTCATTAACTAGAAAATAACATCCAAAATATGCTTAGGAGGTTGCATCCCATCTCTTTCATTGGATTCTGGGCCTTGGAGATACATGGCAACAGTTAAAGAGACAAAAATCCAACAAACTACTAAATTTTAGGAAGTTGTTGGAAGTCATTAATAAATCTGTTGTCAAGTCACTGCATGAGATTTTAATGGAGATAAATCATAGGTTAAGGTGTCCTTTAGCATCTAACTAATATTTTAGAAGGCATTTGAACCCTCCTTGACAGTTTTCAACCCTCCCACAACTTGGATTTGTCAGACTATTATATTTCGCAACGCCTATGGAGGATGCGCTACAAACTTTCCTGTATATGGTAATTTTATATTTTCTCCAAAAATACTAAATGGGTCTGGATGATTTTTTTTCATCAATTCAAGCACGTCATGTTTTTCCTCCACACCAAATTTCAGAAGAACCTATATCATGATTCAAAAGTTATGATTAAAACAATACTTTGTTGTGTGCTAATTGCTACAAACTATCCCAAATTATCAGTTCACAGTGCCAGTGAATCCAGGCAATGCGATCTTTTCTGTAGTAGCTCGTTTGCTTGAAAAAGTCTTCAAATGATGCAATAAATGTACCAACATTCCAAAATACTCTATTGGACCATGACAAATCTTCCTTCAACCTCTGAGCAATGAAAAATGTCTTCCAAAACAACAAGTAAGCAATCATAAGACAAAAAATGTTTCTTAGGGTTTTGTTGCAAGTAAGTTTTATAGTATTGCAGAGACTAAGATGTAACTTGAAGCTGGAATATCAGATGAAATGATTAGGACAAGGTTGAATGAAGTATGAATAGGCATATTTCAAAGCAATTGTGCAAAACAGAGAGTTGGCAGCACTAGTTCAATTTGCAGCATGTAAATTAATGTAGCAAAATAGATCTCTTGATGACTAAAATGGTTTGAAAATGATGGAATTTTGAATATCAAGTAATGGTAGCTAGCATATGGTTTTTACCCCTTGCTACATAAAGTTGAACCATCAACCTTCAAGTGTTTAACTTGGCAACAACCATTCTAGGAGAGTTTGCAGCGCATCTAATTTATGAATTGAAAAGATGCTTTATGTGGTTGGATGAATGTCTAAGACCCTTTGGAAACTTTTTGGATGAAAACATTTGATGGTGACCTTTATTTTCCCTCTTGTGCTAATAATGACAACCACCATCATGACAACAAGACTAGGAAAATGTATTTTTATCATCTTTAGACCCAAGGTTAAAATCAATACCTTGATTTATTAACATGAAACATAATTCAAAAACCTTTGACAACCTATACATACTATGTGTTAACAACAAGAAAACAACTAGGAAAATACTAATAGCATGAACAAAAAAAAACACAGATAGAGTCTGATTGAAATATCTATACATTATATTAACCATTGGAAGGAGGAACCTGAGGATCCCTTGGGATAGCATCCACAATGTTTCCAGAAGATGAAGAAGACCCAACACACGCACAACCTATAGAAGGAAGCAGGAAGGATCCACCATGGCACTTTGCAATCCAAGAGACCTTTGAGATGAGATGACTATTTTGTTCCTCAAGGGTTTCCATCCACCTCTTGAGTTTTCTAAAATCCTTATTTTTAGGAAGCATTCCTAAAGCCATCATGGTTTTTGAGTGCCAATAAAGTTCAAGAGTCTTGAAAAAATTGGAGTTCCTAGTTCTGGTGCAACCCGAATAAGGGAAAATGTCGCCCACCCGATTCTCAAATTCCTCAACTTCTTTGTATGCCCTAACCAGTTTCACTTCCTCTTCCAGAACAGGCATAATGATCTAATCATCTAGTGGGACAAAATCATGATAAAACTCCACAACCTCATTGGTTTCCTTAGCTGCATGTGATTGACCAACATGGGAGAGTCTAGACCACCTCCCATGGGGAGACATAATGAAACAAGGGAGGGGAGAAGAATCCCACTTGATAAATAAAGGGTAAGAATATCGACAAAAAATTAGAGAATAGCAATACATACAACAAATACATAAAGCTTTGAAAGCCAAATCTTGACCCACTTGAAAATTTGACCTTGTTGAAAGATTGGTTGTCATTGATGTCAACTCTTGAAGAAGTCAGGAAGCCTCTAAGGTATGGTTATGGAATCCGAAGTTGATCAAGGAAAAATGACATGAAGCAAGTGTATATGAAAGTAACTTATTCATGGATGGATAGTACGTATCATGCTTTTTCTGATGATATGTGGTACACCATGTGGTTCCTCACGGTTGAGGAGTTATGGAATTGTAAAATTGGAGGACCCCGAAGAATGATCTAGAAGCCCTTAGAAGGTCAACAAGTCAACAAGTAGTTACAGGTCATTCATTAAGGGTAAAGTAGTTGCAACAAGAATTTAATTAAGGGTAAATTGGTTGAAACAAGAGAGTGTGGGTTAGCCCTAAAATAAGGAAAAGGGGTAAAACAATTACAAGCTAACCCCAAAAGGAAGTCACTTGGAAAGTATAAATAAGACTTCAAGAGAATATTATTAGGATTAATTTGAGCATATTGAATATCTATGTTGTAAAGTGTTATGGGAAGGTAATATTGACGGATCTGAAGCAGTGAGTCTGAGGCAACGAATTTGAGTGAAGAGATAATTTGTAGCATCCCAAGCGACGTAGTTGAGCTTATTGTTCTAAGTTTTTCTTGAGGAAATCTGTGAGTTGCATTGAAGAAAGAGTGTGGACATCCACAATTTGAATTGAATGAAGAGCACGAACATCCATGAGTTGAATTGAAGAAAGAGTGTGAACATTTGCAAGTTTCAGTGAAGGAAAACGCAAACTATCAGAGAAACAAATAAATATGTGAGTTGCAGATGCATTAGGGCATGGACAACTGCGAGCCATAGTGGGACAAAGCATGGAAATATACAAGTTTACATAGCACATGGCACAAATATATTTAGGAAACTGAAGTTTAGAATATCAAATCCATCAGGTCAGCTACAATTTGAGAGGTATTTTTTACTTTGTACGTTAAGGTCTATATTCTGAAGTAGTCCATCACAAAAATGTCTTAGTAGTTCATCAATATTTGTTTTGGAAGACATTATTATGGAACTTGTATGAGGGTTTGAGGCATAAAGGTTGAGTGGTAACAGTTGATGAAGTACAACAACAGTGACAGTGACAGATCAATAACATGTTGATTGATTCAGTGGTAGTGACGAGTTCTCTACAGTTATATTTCTGGGTGGTTGGACGGGGAAAGGAAAGGGGGTTGTAGCCTCCTTCTACTTGGTGTCGGAGAGTCNCCTAGGTTCGTGGGACCTTTCGAGATTGTGGAGAAGAAGGGGCCCGTGGCCTATCGACTAGCCTTGCCTGATTCTTTGAGGCGTATGCACGATGTTTTTCATGTATCTATTTTGAGACAGTATGTTAGCGATCCTACACATGTGATTGACATGAGTTCCTTGCAGGTGTCGGACGAGGGAGCGCTCACGGCTGAGCCGGTCCGCATTTTAGATCATCGCGTGCGACAGTTACGACGTCGAACGACAGACCAGGTCAAGGTCCAGTGGGACAGTTATAGTCCGCACTCGGCAACCTAGGAGGATGCATATGATATGCGCCAGCAGTTTCCATTTTTGTTTAATAGATAGACTTATGATACTATGGCTTTTATGATATTATGGTACATTTATTTCAGCATTTATACTGAGAAACTTCGAGACGAAGTTTAGACCAAGAGGGGGTGTATGTAACATTCCGCTCTGACGCACTTACCAAACTTATTCTTTGAGGACACTTGCTCGCAAGTGAT
>JZKD02S0657013.1:261163-275165 GCA_000966675.3 Picea glauca | reverse complement strand
TCACATGAGAGAAGATGCGGGATCACAGGACTCTGTTATCTATTCATTCCCATTTATAAAATAATATTATGGTTATATTTATTCATTCCAGTTGAGAATTCTTGTATATTGCTGACATGAGTTGAGCGAATCTCTTCAGCGCAGTAGACGGGCATTCGAAGGTTGGTGGGCTGGTCGATTGTGAAATACGCAGATCATGAAATACGTCTCTCGTGAATTTTGAATTTGTTTTGTAACGGCACTGTTTAGAGAGAGACGGGAAGATTCTTTTGAATTTGTTTTGTAACGGCACTGTTCAGAGAGAGTCGTGATGGTTCTTTTGAATTTGTTTTGTAACGGCACTGTTCAGAGAGAGACGTGATGATTCTTTTGAATTTGTTTTGTAAAGACACTCTTTAGAGAGAGACGTGATGATTCTTTTATGATTTTAATAGAATTCTTTTATGGTTTTATTTCAAATTTCTAAGTCAATGATTTAGGAGTTATATTTAATATTTAGGTGTACAACGCATATTACATATAGAGATTAATTACAGTAAAGTTTGACAATATTCATATAAACTGTTTTTTTTTGTGAGTAAAAAAAGTGGATTCTTAAATTAATTCCAGTTAGAGTTTACAAAGAGATCTGAGTGCATGCAACCTATCTACTTACAAAAATGCATGCTTGTCTATTTACAAAAATGCATGCAACCTATCTATTTACAAAAGTGCTTGAAGCTTAGCAGCTTACAAAATTGCCTGAGATCAATGGGGTTAGATCGATGGTTCTAATCTTCTTCGTGATTTCGCGACTTCATGTCTTGCCAGATTGTCGGTTCAGATTTTCTCGAGCACCAACAGTTCAGATCCACTTTCGTATTTTGTGATTTTGCAGCTTGGGTTGACAGCTTCCTCCATGCTTCAAACTCTCGATAGTCGAATTCTCGAAATCTCCTCGCGTCCGATCCAAGGGACCAGATCAACGGTTCAGATCTCCTCTAGCACAAACGATTCAGATCTGCTTTTGAGTTTTACGACTTCGTGATTTGGGGGTGTAGCTCCCTTCATGCTTCGAACTCCCAAAACCCAAGTTCCTGAAATTTTATCGCGTCAGATCAATGGGATCAGATCGACGATTGAGATCTCCTCTAGCACCGACGGCCCAGATCACCTCTTGCCTATCACGATTTCACGACTTGGGCAGACAGCCCCCTCTCTGCTTCAAACTCCCAAGACCCGATTTCTCGATATATGTTCGCATCAGATATATGGGACTGGATCGATGGTTGAGATTTCCTCTAGCACCGACGATCCAGATCCGCTCTCGCATGTCGCGATTTCATGAATTGAGCATACATCCCTCTCTATGCTCCAAACTTCTGAAATCTGATTTCTCAATATATGCTCGCATAAGATATATGGGACCAAATCAACAGTTGTGAGTTCCTTTAGCACCGACGGTCTAGATCCACCCTTGCATCTCACGATTTCGTGACTTGGGCAGAAAACCCCCTCCATACTCCAAACTCCTAAAACTTGAGTGCCTGATATTTTCTCGCATCAGATCAATGGGACTAGAACAACGGTCCAGATCACCTCGAGCCTCAACGGTCCAGATCCTCTCACGCTTGTTGCGACTTCGTGAATTTGGGAAGCAGCAGCCTCCATGCTCCTGACTCCCGATTGTCGTGGTTCCTGAATCAACTGCCAACTTGTGCTCTTTTGCGTTCGCTTCTGAGCTTCTAATCATTTCTAGCTTTGAGGAGAAGCTAATTTGACGAAGGTGGAACCCTATCCAGATTAGGGCCATTCATCTCAGCAAGCTCCTCACATTGGAGCCAAAGGGGAGAGCTTTGGGACTGCCTGGAATCATGGAGAATGATCTGTTGCATAGAATCAACCCCTGCGTTGGTCAATCTGTCTGCAACTTTGTTTGCACTTCGTCGGATGTGTGAAGGAGTTAGTGTTAGAGAGGGTCTGAAAAGAGCCTGGAAGCTATAAAGAGGACTAAGGAGGCGCCAACTGGGTGTGATTTTCCCTAGATCTCGGCCATTCAGGATTTTTGTTACTAAGTCTATTATGATTTTGGAGTCTCCTTCAATGATCAGGAAGGTAAGGTTTTGATCTAGTGCTAATTGCACTCCTTTGATAAGACCCCAAAGCTTCGTTGAATTGTTGGTATCGCATCCGAGATTTTCGGCGATGAGGCTTTGAATTTGGCCAATGTTGTTTCTTATGACCGCACCATAGCCCGAGTGTCTTGGATTGCCTTTTGATGCGCCATCAAAGTTGACCTTGTGGAATCCTTGTAGGGGGGAGAGCCACTTAGAGGGACTAAGGGATTTTGAGAAAAGGGGGGGCTGCTGAGGAGGGGTGGAGTGTGCAAATGAGAATCCCCAAGAGTTGAGGACCAAGAGCTCACTTGGGTCAATTGGAAAGTCATCTTTAGTCCATGAATGATGCTAAAGAGTTTCCTGGAGATGCAGGAGGATTGTGTTCTAGAGAAGGGTGGGATGAGAAGGCTGGGAGTGAAAGATTCTTCTATTTCTCTCTTTCCATAGTCGTCAAATTGTGAATCCTAGTAAGAGTTGCAAGGTTCTCTTCATGATAGGGCTTTTGAAGGGACCAGAGCCTAGGTCCCTAATGGTGCTTATTATGTTGTTTTTAACTCCTCTGTTTTTTCTAAAGAACTAATTGGCTTGGTTCCAAATGTTCTGACTGAGTGGACAATTATTTAAGAGGTGCTCCATGGTTTCTTCCTGGAGGTGGAAGAGTTGGCAGATCAAGGGGCCGATGAAGCCTCGTTTTTGAAGATTGTCCCAAATTAAGATCTTGTTCTGAAGTAGAAGCCAGAGGAAAGTAGAGATTTTGGGCTAGAGTTTTGATTTCCATATTGTTGTCCATATGCTATCTTTCTGAAGATTGTGGAATTTGTCCTGAAGAGTGTATCCCTCCTTAAGAGTGAAGCTTCCTTGAGGTGTGTATCCCCATCTGAGAATGTCTTGGTCTGTGCTTTTTTGGATTTGTCTTTGGGTTGTAGCTTGTTTCCAGTGCTGCAGTTCACAATCCATTGCCACTTGGAGTTCCTGATGAGTAGATTTCCAGCTTCGCCAGGGAGAGCTGCTGGGGGTTTCTGTCCACAAATCTACCACTTTGAGAGTAGCCATATCTTGAATGTGATTTTCATAGGATTGTAGATTTTCGTCCAGTTGTAGGGGTGGCATTTGCTGCCATGAATTCTTCCAGAATAGGGCATTCTGGCCATTGCGGATTTCCTAGAAGGCATGTTCCTGTATGAGTGGTCAGTTTTTCCAGGCCGCATTCCAGATGTTGGAGCCTTGGATTTTCCCCTGCATTCTTATGAGTTGATTTTGATGCATGTTTGGGGCGTATTTTCATTTCCAGAGTTTTGCCTAGATCTTTGCTGGTGTTTTGAGCCATCTCCACCAAATTCTTTCTCCCATGGTGTTGTTTAATTTTCCAGGGTCCCGGAGGCCTAGACCACCTGAGGATTTGGGCTTGTAGACCTTGTCCCAGCTGACAAGGGCCCATTTTTTGTTCGAGTTGTGGCCATGCCATAGAAAGTTTCTTTACAGATTTATTATTTTCTTTATGACATATTGGAGGGCAGCTAGGGCTGAGAAGAGGTAATTTGGGATGGCTTGGAGGATTGACTTTAAGAGAACCAATCTGGCTGGAAGGTTGAGGGAGCGAAAGGTCCATTTGCTGAGATGGTTGGTGATGGAGAGTAGGAGGGAGTCCCAAGATATGTTTTTGGCTGTCGAGTTAGAGAGAGGGAGTCCTAGGTAGCGAGAGGGCATAGTGCAAATAGGGTTATTCAAAAGTTGAGAAAGGTGTTGTTGGTTTGCTACCAGAGTATTAAAAAAGAAGAGTCATGATTTGGCTAGATTGAAGGTGGTGTCGAAGGCTTCGCCGAAGTCTGAGAGGATGGAACTTATTTTGATTTCTTCTTGCATAGTGGGGGTGTTCATTAGCAGTGTGTCATCGACGAATTGGCTATGGGAGGCTGTAGGTTGTAATCCATGAAGAGGGAGGTCATGGAGGGATCCATTTTGAATTGAAACCTTGATATAGCAACCTAGACCTTCAGCCATTATGACAAAAAGGAAAGGGGAGAGACGGTCGCCTTGCCTTATTCCTCTTGAGGGGGAGAAGGGTTGGGAGGGGACACCATTGATGAGGATCGAGAAAAAGGTTGAGGAAATGAGGTTCATTATCCAGGAGATCCAATCCTTGTTGAAACCAAAAGCCGATAGGAGAGCTTTCATGTATTGCCAGCTTAATTTGTCGAAATCTTTTGAAAGGTCAAGTTTTAGAATCATACCTAGAGTGTGGGTGCTCTTGAGTGAGTGAATGATTTTGTGGACAAGAATGACACTATCCATGATTTTCCTTCCTTCGACATATCCTATTTGCTTCTTGGAGATGATAAAGGGGAGAATTGGTTTTAGTCTCAGAGCTATGACCTTGGAGATGATTTTGTAGATTACGTTGCAAAGAGTTATGGGTTTGAAGTTCTTCGGATTTGTGACCCTTTCTTCTTTGGGAATTAGAGTGAGGAAAGTGGCGTTTAGTGCTAGAAGAACTTTGTCTGAGCTGCGAGATTCCTCCACCAATTGCCACACTTCCTCCCTTAGCATAGGCCAACAGGAGTGGAAGAAGTCTGTTGTGAAACCATTTGGACCTGGAGCTTTGGCTATGGGTAGCTCCTGAATGGCCTGATCCACTTCATCTTGCGTTATCGGTGTCATGAAAGCCTCATTCTGTTCTTGGGTGATTATAGTTGGGATATTTTGGGTCACCCACTCTATTGCTGAGGTGCGGTCCACATTGGGTTCTGAGAGGAGATCTTTGTAGAAATTTGTCAGCTAATACATTATTTCCTGATGATTTAACAAGGTGTTCCTTGCGAGTCATCCATCTTTGTGATACGGTTGATGAGGCATCTGTGGATCATGGAACGGTGGAAGAATTTGATGTTTTTCTCTCCCTCATTGAGCCATTGAACCCGAGATTTCTATCTCCATAGGATCTCTTTCTACTTGTGTCTTTATTCTAGTTTCCTTTTGAGTTCATTCTCCTCTTGTTGTTGAGTGATTGTATATTATACCTAAATGATTTGTCGCTGAAGGTTCTCTAGTTTTTGTTCCATCATTTTCCTTTCTTGGAAAATGTTCCCAAAGACCTCTTTGTTCCATTTGCGTACATATTGTTTGAAATATTTGATTTTTTGTTGGAAGAAATACATTTTTGTGCCTTTCATATTTTCCGCAGTGCTCCACCAGTGACGGGCTAGCTCCTAGAAATATGGATGGGAGAGCCAAATTTTCTCAAATATGAAGGGTTTAAGCTTCGAGGTAGCAATAGTGTCAACATAGAGCTGAACCAGCCAGTCGTCCGAGCCTGCCTTTGAAAGGATGTTGGACTCTGCTATGGGGCCTTCCAGAAGGAGAGTTTCCAAGATGAGGAAGCGATCAAGCCTGCATGCTATTTGTTGGTGACCTGATCTTTTGTAGGTGTTGTTTCCATTCTCAATATCTACCAATCTAAGGTTTTCTATGAGTTCCTGTAATTTTGCGTTGTCCTGCTCCAAGTGCTTTTTCCCCCCTTGTTTCTCCTCCAGCATGAGAATCATGTTGAAGTCGCCCCCTATTATCCATAGCTTTCCTTCTAATAAAGAACCTAGGTAAGCTAGGCTCTGAAGAAATATGTCTTTGTCTTAGTTGTTTTGCGGTCCATACGCATTTGTTATCATTCCCTCCTTGTCTAAACCAATGGCTCTATAGTGAATTGTGATGGTGCATGGGGTGGAGAGGCCTTGATCACGGATGACTGTAGAAGGATTCCATAGGATGGCCAGGCCTCCTGAATCCCCTTTGGAGTCCGTTTGATAGGATTCGCAGTTGCACCAACAACTTTTGATGATATCTTCTGCAGTTTTCCCTACACATTTTGCCTCTTGTATCGGGAATATGTCAGGGTCGTCTATTTTGATGTAGTTTCAAAGAATCCTTTGTTTGGATCTTCCATTTAGGCCTCTGATATTCAAGGTGAGGATCTTCATAGTTAACAATTTGGTGGGTAGGAAAAGGATCTCTCCGAGAGCCTTTGGATATGTCCTGAGTTGATCATGTAATTTCTCACCTCCTTTATTAGATGATGAGATGGTTTTCGGCCCCTTCGTTTGTTGTCTTTTGGTTTTTTTCTTGGATCTTGGTTTGGGTTTGTGTTGATCCCTAGCCTAGATGTAGCCCCTATTGATGAGTCCATAAATAATTTGTGAACTTTCCTGAGTTGGTCCTCTAGTAAGGTTTGGAGATCCTTCTTGTTGAGTGCTTCCTCTAACCTGTCTAGGTTGATTTCTGCTAGGTCCTGTTCATCCATTGCCATGACCATGTCTTCCTCTCTTTATGATTATTTCCCTGAAGCTGGGTGAGTTTGTGGATTTTATTGGTTTGTTGGGGTTTGATGTTCTTGTGTCGGCTGGTCTTCCCTGTGCTTGCTGGGTTCTTTTCCCGCGGTCTTATGGGGGTTTTCCACCTCTTCTTCCTCTAGGAGGTGGTTAAGGGCTTCAGATGAGTTATTATTTGGGTTCTTTCTTCCGTTGTTGGTTGTGGGCTTCTTCTGTTCTTTTTTTCTTCAGTTTTGAACTTGAGTAAATCCTTCCTTTGGTTTCTCTTCAACTTCCTTCTTGCGGGGGGCATTGAGAGGGCAATCTCTGAAAATTTGTCCATGTTCATGGAATTTTCGACATCTGAAAGTGATGTTTTCATAGTCTATGGTTTGGGCCCATTCCTCATCTTGGTATTCTAAAGTAATTGTGCCTGACAGAGCTTTGGAGATGTTCATGTAGACACATATCCTAGTATGAGAAGTGTATTTTCTTTTCTTAGTAGCTTCGGAATATTTGACATATTTACCCAGGGTATTGCCTATGTCCAGTAAAATTTCCTCTAACTAGAACTCTTGGGTCAGGGAGTAGAGGTGAATCCATACTGATGTGTATGCAAAGTTTTCCTTTTCTGGGTAGAAGCAGTCTGTCCAGAAATGTAGGTAGAGGCCCACCGAGTTGTAGAAGTATGGTTCCCCTTCAAAGATCATGTCCTCGTCCTCTAGGTTGTAGAATATTACTGTAAAGAAGCCTTTGGAGCTCAATTGAAGCTCATAGTCTCCCTTCGGGTTCCACAATGCCTTTATCCAACGAACTAGGTCCTTTTCTAAGGGCCAGAGACCTAGAAATTTTCCTATGAGGGCATGGTCTCGCATGAACTGTGTATGCTCCCCTATCCTGGTGGTTTTGATGACATACCTGGGTGCAACTAGGGCTTGGGGGATACATTTGTCAAGTATACAGGCCCGAGCTTCTTTTGGATGCAAGGACTCGGCATCTGTGTTCGATTCCTTGCTTATATCCATCTCTTCCTGCATATATTGATCTCATAAGTGAAATGGCATCTTTGGATCGTTGGCGACGATGTTTTGGTAGGAGGGGGCCTTCGCCCCTCATCTGTGCCCATTATTCTGAGTCGGTCAATGTTGCAGGGTTGAGACAGTCAACACGTTCCTAAGAAGTCAAAGAAGGTCTGTGTAGGCAGAAGTCGGGAACATGAAGAAACCCTAAAATTGCAGAGCCGATGATATTTTATTCAACCTTCCATTAAATCTTGAGCATTCAAGAGCCCAATCATTAAAAAAATAATAATCATATAAATTGTTAGTGCAATAAAATATTTATATATAATTATTAAATATAAATTAAAATTATATTTTTTAATCTTAAATTGTATTTTATTGATTCTTAAATTTCAAAACATTTGATTAATAAACATAGTTTATATGGTGTAATAATCTTTTAAAGGGTTTTACGGTTTTCATTTTTTTTTTTTTAATCTTTTTTATAATACTCTTTATTCCAGCGCCAACCCGTTTCTTTGATCCCCCTTCTTTCCTCTCTCTTCTTGACTCTTCTGGCATATCTTTCAGCTCTATCTTGCTTCTGCTCCCCTGTGTCCATTATTTTTCCTCACAGCTTCATGAACTCCCCCTTTTCCAACCCTTCCCCCATGCACAAGGGGTTTACGTTGCCATAGCGTCACTCTGCAAAATCATCAACCCTTTCTCACAGAGAAGCATCTTCACCCACAACGGAATCAACAACAGATATCTCCCTGTTGGCCCTTCGGTGAATTTTCGTTCGGTGCAGCTGAAAGAGTTGCTATAATCAATGGCAAACTCAACAACATATCATTCCTTCAGTCGTGCGAACCAAAAATCTAGACCGTCGAGATGATTGATAATCACATTATGATAGATGATCAATAATGAGTTGTGACAATGCTTCTTTCATGAGGAAATTAACTACATGAAAGAGCCCTTTATGGTTTAGATAAACCATAATAAACCAACCATAATAAGCTTTTTTTTATGGTTAACTAAACCACAGTCAATTGAAATAACAAAATTAAATTACAATTAAACATTCAATTCAACCATAGTCATTCAAATGAATAATAGTGAATCACATTGAACCACGACCTACCATAGTGATCCCCTAGTCAATCATATTATATCAAATTCAAGTAAACTCAACATATTCATGTATGTTTAGGGAAGTCAAATAAAATTAACCATAGTCATATGCTATGGTTAACTAGTAATTGTAAAACAAAGTAATTTACGTTATAATAATACAATAATTGTAAATCAAAATGATATTTAATGATTTAATAATTGTAAATCAAAGTAATACTTAATCATATAATAATTGTAAATCAAAATGATAACAATAATAATAATTTAATTTTAAGGTTAGGTTTAAGTTTATGTACGTGTACATATCCTACTCTTTCTAATCTCTAAGAAGGAAATACATGTTCTTAACCATTAGGCCCACTCAAATTGTAAATATGAGGGATAATATTTTATTTTAACAAAAAAAAAAAATTTACATATTAAAAAGATAAAATAAATCATCAATATTTTATTAAACAAATTCATTTTGTTAGATATATATTAATTTTTTTATGAAAAAAACAATTTTAAAACATTAAACATCTCTCACATACATAGTGAACCTAATGGTTAAAAACATGTGTTTCTTCCTTGAAAATCAAAAACTTCAAACAAAAAAATCTCATTAATATCTAACTTAATTATGACTTTAAAAATAGATTATTATTATTATTAACTCTATAACAATTATTAAATAATATTAAATTGATATATTAAAAAAAAACACTCTATAATAATTATTAAACAATATTAAATTCATATATTTAAAAACTTAAAATAATTCCACAAAAATTATTAAACAATATTAAATTAATATATAAAAAAACTTGAAATTATATTTTGACAACCGTAAAACTAAGGCATTGGACCGATATTTACATGATGTTTAAACTCTCCCCTTTATCGATTATATTGTTATTTGAACAATTACGAATCAATATAGGTTGACAAAATAAAAAGCTTAGATGTTATTTTTATACTCCCATAAACTAAGAACTAAGGTGAAAGGTGGATCTCTACATAAGGTTTAAAAAAAAAAAATAGTATATTGTTAATGGAATGTGTATTTTTTTAAAGGAAAACATTGCACGGAAATATAAAGATGTTTTTTTTTCACAACTTTTAAATATAAGTTTGAACTAAATACTTGTTGTTTGTATGAAACTAGTAAAATGCTCAATAACATAAGAAATAACATATTATACTAATATTTTATAAGGAGGTAGGTGTTGGTGGGGTTAATTATGATCCTAGGAGGATTTAGCATAATTATATGAATGGAATCTAGGAATAATAATCAATAATCAAGCAAAATTCTATGGATTATTAATAGGACTTAAACTAACCATCACACTTGAGATCAAAGAATTGAAAATCAGATGTGAATCTCATATAATCATTCAATATATGAGGGGGGGGGGGGGCCTTTCTTCAGATTTCCAATTAGCAGAAATGTTGAAATAGGAAAGGTTTTTCTATAAGAAAGTTACAAAACGTGACTGACTTCATATGCTTAGTGAGTTGAATACTGAAGCTGACAAAAGAGCCAATATGGTCGTGGAAAAAGGCAGGGGGGGGAGACTATATCTATCCAACACTTAATTTGACCCACAAATTCCTTAAGTCACATCAATTCCACTGAAGGACGAATCCGTCAACAATCAGTCTCTCTTGGCAACAAGACTCTTGTTTCGATCGAAGATTCACAGTGTCTGTAGTTGGCGGTTTCACCATCAAATTTTGAAGTGGCTCAAAATCTCCATGTTCCACTTCCAAAGGATCAAAAGGGATCAAAGGATGAAGAATAAATTAGTATATATGCACACAGACCAAGTAAATTACATCCTCTTTGAAATACCCAACAAGGATTCTCGTATGGTTATGTAGAATAAATTGGGTACATTGTATTCATCGAAATCTTGTTTTGGTTATAATTAAGATTACAGAACAATATAGAAATTTTGTGAACAATAATTACATGGTGTATTTCCTTTTTGTAACATCTCTTTGCATTCCTAGGCTACAATTTTTTTATTAATACAAATATTTTCCAACAATTGTTAAAAAAAAACATATTACACTAATCTTTTAAATTAAATTATAATGATGATGATGATGATTAATGTCCACTGAGACCGTAATTCATGGACCATTACAAATATTGATCCATTCTCTATTTTTTTAGTAGGCCATGCAATCAAAGAGTATGTGGACTATGTCAACTGTAAAAAATGCAAGGGAAATGCTTGAAAAACATACTAAAAGTTTAGGATCTGAAAAAATGCAATAGAACTTCCAAGATGCAAAGCCATCCAAAATCAATTGAACAAGTGGGTGGCCACCAATATCCATCTATATTATTCATCCCCCCTCAGGAAGTAGTGGTACCCATTGCATTAATTTCCTTCATCAAATGAGGAAACTTCTTCTAAATCTAACTCCTAGTGAGCCACTTGCCTTAGTAAAGGGGCTTCCCTTCTTTGAGGACCCAATAGAGTTGGATGTTCTATTGACAGGTTCCCTTCATCTTAGTGTCCATGATTCAATCAAATATATTCTACTCAATATAATCATAATTAAGTTATATAGGGGACCATAATTAAGTTATGTAGGGTCCAAGGGCTCAGCCACCTTCGAGGTGTCCATGAGAGGTGTAAAACTTGGTCAAAGCAACTCCATATTAGATACAAGGTGATGGCCAAGGAAAGGAAAAGTACTTGATTCAAAATCATTCTCACCCATAGCCTTAGTGATGGTATAAGGCCCATATCAAAGTGGGAAGATATTTTGATGGGGTCTTGTGAGGTGTTTTTTTTACAACTACAACCATACCTTATCTTCCACCTAAAATTTGTGTTGAACTCGATGTTGATTATGGTGATGATTGTACCTTAGAATTGGGTTTCTACAATATATCATGAGCTTGTTGTTGGATGTGTTGGATATATTCAATAAATGTTTCTGCTCTATCAACCTTAGTCTGATCTTGGGAGGATTCTTCATATGTAGATGTTGTTAGTTCATTGTCAAAAATTTTAATGGAACTAGGTGATTTTGGACAGTTACATCCCTGATATGTGTTTTTATTGAGTAATGGGGACTACATTAGACCTCTTGGGAAAGAAAAAATTACTCCAGTAGTGATAAATTTCAAAGAAACGGGGCATATGCAGGTAAAGGATATAAAATAAAGGAAAATGTGCTTACCACGAGCCGAAAGAGGATTAAACTGCATACGATGGAATTTGTGTGCTAGTAGAGGGGCTATACCAGTGACCAAGTGCTACAACCATGGGATAAAACCTACATTTCATCATGCACAACCATTCGATACACGATCAATGGTTAGGAAAGAGGTGTGTACCCATTCCCAATATCTATGATTCACATTGCATGTCGCATCGTGAATGTGTTCGTTCTTTAACGAAACTTGACAATGCGATGGTGGTTTTTAGCCTTGATACATGGCCACATCATATTGATTTCGCATCACTCTAGGACTTAGGGAAACCACTAACCCAAGCAAGTGATACCACCAATGGTATCCTAGAAACCATATTCCCACATATCAACCCTAGGCTTAGATGGATGATGACAGAGAAGGAAAGGACGATGACGAGACTTCCACCAGAACATCTTCACTGACACTTGAGATCCTATGTGGATGAACACTGAATTAACACATGTGCAAAGTCATTATTTTCCATGCATGCACTCAGAGATGAATCATGTTGACCAAGAGACACATGACCCAACTAGATGTTGCCTTGCACTAATAGAGGTGCCATATGGGAATCCACCTGGACCAACACCTGGCTGCCACATGGTATTTGTACTTTGTTGACATCATTAGTAACGTCACCCATATTTTCGTGTGCATCACCTTCTTAATTGATTTTGTTGGAAATAATTTTTGCAAATGTAAAAAGAGGAAATTTTGTTTTTATAAATAAAAACTATTCAAGAATCAAAAAGCAGATTCAAGAAGCAAGAAGTGGTTTTTTTGAGAAGAAGAGATATAAATAATCCTTGAGGTGAATTAGCTCATTTTAATCAATAGACAGAGAGAGGAAGAGTATCTGAATCTCAAATTTCATAGATCAATCCAACTCCCAACAGAAAGATAGATTATGAGAAGGAAGACACCAAGATCATAGGGATTCAACGATTTTCTGTAGTATTAGTCTGTAAATTCCACCTTTCTTCTTCTCCATTTTAATTTCTTCCTTGGGACCATCTCTTCCATTTATGTAATGTACTCTGAAATACTTTAATAAAAGGATCTCAACAAAATTTTGACTCTAGATATGTTGTAAATGTGTTTTGGTTCATATGTGAATAAGGTTGATTTCAATTTATGACCAATATTTTTCCTTTCTTGTTTGAAATATTTATGTGTACGCAAAGTCTCTGGTATGCGAATGTATCAAACAATGAATTGTATGAAGCACTAATTTAATTAAACTCAAAATGAATCATTGTTAATATTGTTGAATTCTTTAATGCTCAACATGTTTTATTTATAGAAATACTTGCAATATTTATATGTATTGGATACCTTACATGCATACATCCCTTTCACATAGTCATTCATCCTTTTTACCCTAGTAATTCTAATACACGGAAGAGAAATTTCCCATATTTGTTGATTGTTTACCTAATCATCCTGTCTGGAATGTATATGAGTTGTGAATAATTAATGATTATGCTTAATGCCCTTGATTTATCAAGGTAGCTTAAAAACCCTATTCGAGTTTTAGCTCCAAGGATACTTGGAATCGTTCCACTAACAACTAGGAAAATCTCAAGGACTAACAAATGCAATGGGAAAGGATTCTTCAATTAGGGTCAATGGTTGGAACCCTAAGTGCATTTTATGAATATTTGGCGGATCTGGCACATAGATACAAGACAGTGGTTCATTTCCAAAGCTATAGAAAATGATTATTATTATGGGACAACACATCACTTTCATGGAACCAACACTAGAATATTGGAGGAATTTGTGGGAGATAATTCTACGTGGGAATTTATTAATAAAAATGCCACGAAGTTGAACACTCAATAATCAAGTCAACAACAATTAGAAGATATCTAAGCTTTTAGTCAAAGAATTAATGGAGGAGCCATGAATTTGGTGTTATATTTATTTGGGGACATTCATAGAAGATGAGATATATTGTTTTAAATGCTAGAGGGAGGATTTCTAGATATCCAGGTATGCAAACACATTTTCCCTATATTTGTGGGATTCAAATCTATTTTGATAACTATATCTCAAGAGGAAAACAAATTTCGACATATTCATGCCTCTTGGATGTATTTTGGGAAAGTTGTTGTAACCCTCACAACCAATCACGAATTTGATATCCTATGGTATTCTAAATTTGATGGGGTTAGCTAGAATCTTGGAGCAATCTAATTAAGAGTTGTAAATTTAGAAAATTGTTGTAATCACTTGGGAATCTCTTATCCTCAAGTGGGTTTT
>JZKD02S0657013.1:248217-259153 GCA_000966675.3 Picea glauca | reverse complement strand
AACCTTGAAGAGTCAACCCAACAACTACCCTAGTAGTACTATCTATCTTTGTATGTTTGTTGGTTAATGTGTATACTCATAATAATTTAATTCCACCACAATCAATCAATCCAAATAGTTATAGATACAAATTACCCTCTTCCCTCCATCATTCTCCAGGGAAAATCCCAATCTACCCATCTTTATGTTCGTTAGATCCAACCAAAATGAAGCCAAACTTGTCCATTGTGCTTCCTTTGTTCACTTCCTGTATATTTCTACTAAGAAAAATATATGTATTTTGTTGTCATTCCAGTTCACATATTTTAGGTGTACTAGGATAATTAGCAATTGCATGTTGTTTTGTGACTTCGTATTGTTGTTTGTGAAGGATAAAGTGGTCTTTATACTACAATTATTATGTTGTTGGACCATCCAATCAAGTGTCGACAAGTTGCTACTTTCCAATGACATATTTTGTATAATGCATAGGAAGTCCTTGTCAATCATCGCCCCCTTAGTGTGGTTGTGTAAAATATGGGGTCACCATGGTTGCACCTTTTCAATAATTACTCCACACAAATAGTTTCTTTTATTTTGGTATCACTAAGAGTGGGGCTTTTAGGCCACAAGTCACTATAGAGGCCAACTCTCCTATAACAATCCCAAATGTGTGCCACCCACCATGCTCATTGATCTCACCCTCAATGCCCAAGATTTATACACTCTTATCCTCATGGATGGATATAATATTACTGTTACACCTCAATATTGCTCGCTTCAATAAGTGTCGTAAGTGTCGCATGTTCCTCTCAATTGTCCCAAGTGTCGCATGTCATTCACAAGTGTTGCAAACATCAAACAAAGCTTACTGCCATGATGATGACACCAAGGAGACATTTAGAATACCTCGGACACTTGATTTGGAGGAGGGAGAATGATTAACTGAAGTCACGGAACTCTTACCACCTGAAAAGAGCTCTTTATCTAGGGTTTTGAAGGAGAGTGCTCCTCTACATCAGCCTTAGGAGCACTGGAGCTCCCCTATAAGGGCTTAGGGAGCGTTATAACGAAAAACTGCCCCTCTGAAGGAGCGTTATCCATCCTTGGAGCGCTAGCGCTCCCCTTGAGCCTCCTAGGGAGCATTATAGCGCCCTGATGCCCCTTTTGAGGGAGCATTGTCTAATATGGGCAGTGGTTGGCCCGTTGAGGAGAATAAGGGGAGGATATTTCAAGTTTGGAAGGCAGTTGCATTCGAATTCTTGGTTCAATCAGAAGATCCTTGATCTAAGGAGGGAATTCTTGAGCCTACTCTAAAGATACCTCAAGAGGTTAAGCCTGTCTTAACCCATATAAACAGGCTCTATGATGGTGAAAAAGGGGGAAGAATTGCTAGCATGAAACCTATGATCTCATAAGAAACACACAGTCAACTAAAGGAGAGTGATCAGTGAAGCTTCTATCATCCAGGTCATGGATATTTCAAGCAAGGGTTAGACAAAGGGGACTTGACGAAGCTGTCGCATTTGCATCTACGATTGTAAGTACTGATGTCGTTGTTCCCATTAATATGACACGCTTGGCCTGTTTCTTTCTAGTTTGTGTCTGATCTTACATGAACTTATCGTTGATAGATAGATCTATTTTCAAGCTAATATCAATAGAGTAGGAAGTGGTCGTACTTTGTTTGTCTATAGGGCTCATTGAGGAGTGAAAGATTGGAGCTCAGCTCGGAGCATGCGGGGATGAACGTCGATAAAAAGGTACTTTTGTTCTCCTTCCTCCTCATGCATTAATTTGTATAGATCTAAAAGGAAGTCAGTGTCCACGTTAAGCACTTTCTGTCTTAGAGTTAAGGGTCTAGCTCTTTGAGGCAATCTACCTATCCGCAGGGAGATTTTCCTACAACTGAAACTGGCGACTCCACTGGGGAGTCCTCAAATCGAAACTTTTTGTTTTGATTTCTCCTCATAGAAATTGTCTTACCCCTTGATTGTTTCAGACCTGGTTCACCCCTTTTTGACTGATTTCATGAGCTGATTGACTCCCTACCCCATTGCACTCAACTTGATTGACGAAACTAGACTGCAATTTTTGGATTTTTGACACTTTTAGGAGATTTTTGAACCTAGCGCCCCTGTGCCTATCTTAATAGAGCGCCAATACTCCCTGAGTGCCTTACATAGAGCGTTATAATGCTCCTTCCCCTTTACAACAGAGCGCCAGCCCTGTTTTGGCCAAAAAATTTCCGAAATTGCTCTTTTCAGGGTTTTACCTCTGTGTTTCACTTTTTGAGCCTCCCTGTGAGTCAATGCTTCTTCCTTTGCAACTTTGACATCTTTCTTTTTGAAGAACAAACATCTTGTTGTTTAGATTTTGTGGCTTTCTTCATTGTTATTTGATTTTTTCTGCTGTTTGGAGTTTTGAAACCCATGCATTGTCTTTCTCTCCTTTTTGACTGAGCGAGAAACTCTAGTGAAGGACATCAGAAGCCTACGGATATTTTCATTTGATCTTAGTTAAGGTCATTGTTCTTCAACATTTCTTTTGGTGTGAAGTTCTTGATTTTTCTTGGATTTTTTCTTTTCTTTCGCTTCTTGTTTTGATCACAACGAGAGGGTGTATTGTTTGTGCGAAACCTGCTTGTGTTGGTCTGGTTTTCATTGATCCAAAAATATAATCAGCAAGACGAGCGTTGTTTTGAATTAACCATTATTCACATACAAACAATAAAGAAGCATCTTCATGATTGATTTTGCGTATTAGAAGGTATTTCAAAAGTTTTAGCACCACATCGGATTTGATTGAAGAAAATTTGTTTGAGGACATTCCTTATCAGTGCTTGTTAGTGAAAAGAACTCTCTCTCTCCCTTAGATAGATGTTCATCGAAAAGAAATGACTGCTTATCATATTTGATGCATTTTTTGGGACTGAGTCATAATTCCATCCGTTTCATTTCCATGCACCCCTTTTGAGTGAAGAACAACTATAAAATGAATGCTAATTAAAAATTATCTAGAACATTCTCTTTTCTAGGATCCTCCACCAGCAGTAGACTAGGCTTAGTACTTTGGATTAGGCTGTGAGAATAACTCTCCAAAGTTTCCAAAACAAACATTAGCATCTTGAGTTAGGGAGAGTCAAATCCAATTGTCGTATAAGTCTTCCTGGGATGCCCCTCTCACACAGGGGTTACACACGAGGTCACATTCGAGAGAGCTATGGGGATTATCTCTCCGTGGTTTGACTGATTGTAGTGGTCAAATCGTATTATGGGGATCGCTTAAAGGTAAATCCACAATTACTGCATGGAAGCCTTTTTAGTTGATTTCGGGCTAGATACCCTGCCCGTACGTTTAGATCGGACTGTCGATTGTACCCGCCCAGGGGTTGACTGCGAATTGGTAACCTTAGTGGCCACAATATTTAGGGTCTTACAGAAGGTGATAGTGAAGGGAAGTCTCACTGTACTTGGAGCAGACATTGTTCAAACTCACTCGGGATCCTTGGAGGGTAAATCCACAATTACTGCGTGGAAGCTTGCAACAAGGCATAAGTCCGTTAAGAAGGTCTCCATTGTAACTGTTCCACCATATCCCCACCCCTTCTTGACTTGATCACACAACATTGGATTTCATACCAAATAGTATGGTCATCGAGAGAAGGTCCTGTTTGCCTGGTTGTGATTCCTAGATTCTATTAGCGTATTCTGTTTCTTTTCGATAGTTGGCCATAGATCTTTTCCGCCGACTCTTTTTCACCAACATCGACCCTCCACACCGTTCGCGGAGGCTACAGGGAATTCCTCCAAAAAATATGGAAGGGAACACCCCTTTACCCCCTCATTCTACGGAGGAATCTCCTCAACATAGCGAGGTTCAAGGCATTACAACTTCCTAAGAAGAAGTTCCCACTCCTTTAGAGAATTTTCGAATTGTTTCAGAGTCTCCGGAAGCTTTCTGCATTCCAAAGGGATACAAACGATGTGTTCTCCAACTCAATTCAGTTGGTGAATTTGTTTTCGTCAATCCTTCTAACATTCCAACTGGGTCTCATTCAAACCCTTTGGCCGATGACCCCTTTTGGACTGCAAACATTGTTCAAAGTTCGCCACACATGGTGCGAGATCTTTATGGAACAGGGATGGGTGCTAACGCACCTATCACTTACACCGTACCCTTAAACAATTTTACCAGTACTACCATTTTTACGGACACACCATCCATTGGCCCGAGCACATTGTCAATTGGCCCAAGGTTTACGTCTTCTCTCCAGACGACCCATTCTACAATGGTCCCTCACATTCCAACTATTCCCGCCGATAATGCGGTGGTTAGCCAAGCTGCTATTAGCACACCAGTAACACCAAGACCCACATCATCACTCCCTTTTGGGTACAGATCACTAAATCTTACCACTGTCACTACTACCCAAGTTATGCCCGGAAGTTCGATACCTATCCAACAACCTGGAGGGACTAGTCTTGGTGGTCTTAACCCATTCAACGGTACCGGTCAGTCATTTACGTCTAGTTCTCAAATTCTAGGAACTCTACCTCAAGATGGGGGGCATCCTCCCATCGGAGGACAACTTCCATTTGGGGGGCACCCCTATGCTGGGGGGAAACCTCAATCTGGAGCCTACCATCAACCGTATGGATAAAATGTGTCTACCACACCTAATCCGTGGAATATCCCTTTTCCAGGAAACCCACAGTTCTCGGCAGGACACAATTCTCAATCTCCACAACAACCCCCTTATGGAAAAACGCCAAATCCAGCTTATAATCCTCAAAACCCATCTGATTATCGTTCGCTCGCACATGTTTCTCAAAACACCTCAAATCCTGTCTACCCTAGTCAACACCAACCTCATACGAGAGGGCCCACTAATTACAATTATCCACATAACCCAGTGTATGGCCCTATTGGTGTCCCCATGCCACACCAGTATTACCCACAGGTTAACAGACAACTACCTTTTCTAGCAACCCTGGACCTTCCAGACTTGTCTCGGTTAACGAACGATCCTATTTATCATTCTCCGGTTTGGCCAGCTATTCCAGCTAAACTTCCTTCTGATATCCCAAAATTCAACAGAAAGTCTAGAGAAGACCCAAACAACCACGTGATGACTTTCCATTTGTGGTGTTCATCCAACTCCCTCATGGACGATTCTATACATTTGCATCTTTTTCAACGAATGCTTACGGGTTCCTCAGCAAAATGGTATATTGAATTACTACGTGCCTCTTTTCACGATTTCAACTCCCTCGCCATGTCCTTCCTCACACACTTCCAAATACCCATTCGATACGAGATGGGTACTGAACTATTGACCTCCCTTTGTCAGACAACTTCCGTACACATCTCCAATCATATTCATGAATGGAGACGATGACGAAGGCTAATCAAAGCGGTCATTCCTGACCAATTATTAGCGGAATGGTTCACTAAATCATTGTTACCCCAGATCGCTCGTGATGTTGCCATGGGTGGTGTAGTCACCGAGAAAGAATCTATTTCCCGAGCTTAGTACTTAGACTTGGTTTATTCACAGTCTGGTACTCTATACGAGTTGATACCGAACACTACTTGTGCCACTAATGATCCATCCAAACCATTGTCTGCCTCGCATGCGGATGAAGTTATTGGCTCCGTCAAAACCCAATCTACTTCCCAGTCGACTGGAACAGCTCAGCGGACCACTTCGATGGCTACTCCTAGTTCGACTGCACCCTCTTCTGCCCCCCCTCAAACTTGGGTCTCTGAGGTGAATGCAGTCCAATCGATCCCTTCACAACAACTCGGGGGCAAGAAGAAAGTGAGAAATAAACCAAAGAAAAACAATAACAACAAACAACCAAAAAATCAACCGCAAACCCCTGCTGCCGGAAAACAACCACAACGAAAACTGAAGTTCCCATGTCTCATTTGTGGTGACGATCACTACACTCAAGACTGTCCACATCGCGATGAAGTGGCCAAACTTTTTAAGGGGAATTCACAAGCCGCTATGCTCACTCAGCCTTTTCCGCAGCAACAATATTTGGTTGCTCAAACCCCCACTGCAGGGGGTAGTTCCAACCAATCCCATGATGAGGCCTCGACAAGTGCCCACATTTACATGTTTAACGGAATTAATCTAACCACTCACACTAAGACATATGACACGCCAATTAAACTTGATAAGCCGAAGACTACTAATGGTTTTGTACCAGACCCATTACCACCTTCTATTAGTCCTCCATCTGCTAGCCCTCCATCTGAGCCACTTCAAATTGAGAAACCTTCGTTCGACTCCATTTTATTCCCTCCTAAGAGCACTATCCATAAATCTACCTTCAATCCTATTTCACGGGCTGCCCAAAACTACAACATCATTGGAGATTTGGCTCGAGCACCATGTGCTATGTCTGCTTTGGAAGTTCTACAACACTGTCCCAGATAACGTAGGGCGCTCTTAGCTGCTATCGACGCTTTCGATCCTGAGTCATAAAATAACCTCACGTTTAATCTGGATGATCATCAACCATGACTCTCCCACCAGCTAGCTTTTCAAATCAATGTTGTTGTTCACAATCAACAAATCCACTGAACTATCTTGGATGAGGGAGCCTATACTTGTGTCATGTCTTTAGATTGTTGGAAAGGCTTAAAATCACCTGCCCTTAACAAATCCCCTACAATGTTACGTGCTTTTGATGGATGAGGTTTTCATCCTCACGAACTGTTACAATCCTTAGCCATTCAGTTGGGTGGAAAAATTGTTACCGTTGATGTCGAGGTGGTCGATGCCCCCCTCGATTACAACCTACTACTTGGAAGAAGTTGGTTTTACGCTATGACTGTCATCGCCTCGTCGGTGTTTCGATGTGTACAATTCCCCCATCAAGGAAAAATTGTCACTATCGATCAAATCGATTTTTTTACACCCGACACTCGCGTCCCTGTCACCAACAACATTCCTTTTATGGGATACCACCCAGTCATGTATGAAAGCATTGGTGTTGGCTTGTTGAAATATTCTAGCCTTATGGGTACTTTCCCTACACCACTTCCACCTACCGCGCATCATATTGCCACCATCAATATGATCTCGACTATGCCTCATCAATCCTTGGAATCATCTGATCCTTGGGTTGTACCTAGTCCTCTGGAATTCGATGTGCTCGGTGACACTATGCCACTTAGCCCAGCCGAGGCCGCATACATAGCTATTCAATCTGCCTCTCCCTCTTCGAACAACCCACGTTTATTGGCACCTGATGCCTACTCGATGCCTTCATGGTTGGATTCCCTATCATCTGCAATCGATTACATTTCCCAAATTTTCCCTTCCGACGAATCTTTTATGGAAATGCTTAGTATTGACGATCTACCTTGGGATGATAACCATCATCGATCCTCTTTTATTCTACCTTTGGAAGAAATTCACCAAGACATACACTCTGTCTTCCCTCCCGATGTTACCAATGCTTCGCAATCTCCCATCCTCACACAAGATACTCTGTCTGAGGGGAATATGGGTAACATCTCTAGTACGATCGTTATTGAAATTTTGATCAAAGAAGGTGGCGTGGAAAACATTAACCTTGGTGCTAATTTCACAGCCGAAGAAGTGGTCTCTTACACCGCTTTGTTTAAATAATTTTGTGATGTCTTCGCTTGGAGATATGAGGAAATGCTAGGGATCGGCCCTTCAATCGTCATGCACGAAATCAAGACTTACCCTGGCACGAAACCTATTCAACAAAAACTCCGCCCAGTTCATCCTAATAAAATCGCATCTATAAAGGTAGAAGTTGAGAAACTTGTAAAATATGGCTTTATTTATCCTGTCCCTTTGACAGAATGGGTCTCCAACCTTGTTCTGGTTGCCAAAAAACAAGGGACCATTCGTGTTTGTGTTGAATATTGGGATCTCAACAAATCTTGTCCAAAGGACAACTACCCTACGCCCTTCATCGACCAAATCATCAATAATTGCGCTGGGAGTGTAATATTCTCTTTCATGGATGGCTTCTCTGGGTATAACCAGATTGAAATCTTACCTGCTGATCAACATAAGACAGCCTTTATCTACCCATGGGGAACTTTCTCCTATCGAAAGCTACCTTTTGGTCTCAAAAATGTTGGTGCTACTTTCCAGCGGGCCATGTCATACGCTTTCCACGATATCAATCATATCGCAGAGCCTTACCTCGACGACTTACCTGCCCACTCATCCAATCGATTCGATCACGTTGATCATTTACAGGCTATTTTTCTTCGATGTCAGTTCTACCGTATTCGCTTGAACCCACATAAGTGTATTTTTGCTGTCAAATCCGGTCGACTCCTCAGTTTCATTGTCTCTAAAGATGGGATCAGGGTGGATCCCTTAAAGATTAAGGCCATTCTAGCCTTACCCCCACCTACCAATTTAACCCAACTCCAAAGTTTGCAAGGCAAAGCAAACTTCCTTCGTCATTTCATTTGCAACTACATCGAGATAACTAAAGGATTCATGCGGTTACTATAGAAAAACACCCCTTTCATCTGGGATGACACCGCTAAATGGTCATTTGATGCTCTCAAGCATGCCTTGACCCATGCACCTTTGTTGCACCCTCCGGAGTATACAAAGGACTACATCCTTTACTTGGCTACTTTCACTTCCACTATTGCAATGGTGTTAGTTCAATAGGACCCCAACGGTGGAGAACATGTGATTTATTACCTGAGCAAGAGTCTATTTGGACCCGAACTCCGATATTCACATGTAGAGAAACTGACTCTGGTAGCCGTCATTATTGTCCAGGGATTCCTCCATTACATCTTATTACGCACCACCACGGTGATTGCGGACTCCAACCCCATGTACCACATCTTGACACGTCAAGTACTTGGCGGAAAATATTCTAAATGGATCATTATCCTTCAGGAATTCGATCTTGAATTTACGAAGTCCAAAGCCAAAAAGTCCCTGGTGTTTGCGAAGCTTATCTGTGCTCTCCCTCGTGCCAATGAAGACATCGAACCTAGATATTCTCTCCTCGATGAATCTCTTTTCCTCATCAGCACCTCTGATCCTTGGTACAGAGACATCCTCCTTTACCTCCAAACCCAACGCTTTCAGCCTAACATTTCTCATGAAGAGCGTTGACGTATTCGCCACCATTCTCGTCATTATCTTATCGTCGATGACACCTTGTATCGCCATGGTATTGACACTATCCTTCAACGATGTTTGATTCATGAGGAGGATTAACACGTTCTGAATGATTGTCACCTTGGTGCCTGTGGCATTCACCTTTCTGGGATGGCCACAGCTTAAAAAATCCTACGTGTCAGCTACTTTTGGCCCTCGATTTTCAAATATTGTATCGAGGCAGTCAAAAAATGCCCACCCTGCCAAGTCTTTAATAAGAAGGCACGCACCCACCCTACTACGCTGCACCCCATTATCGCCATTAGCCCCTTTTCCAAGTGGGGTATCGATTTCACGCAATGTAAGCCTACCTCAGCAAGGGGGCACGGTTATATAATCGCCATCGTCGACTACTTTACCAAATGGGTTGAGGCTATGCTTACCTTTCTGAACGATGGTCATACCGCAACTCTGTTTATTTTCAACCATATCATAACTTGTTTTGGTGTACCACGTGCCATTTTCACTGATCACGGTGCACACTTCAAGAACCAGATGATGAGCGAACTGCATGTCAAATTGGGTTTTCGCCATGAAAACTCATCCCCTTACTATCCTCAAGCCAACAGACAAGTTGAGGCCATCAACAAAGTCCTGAAAACCATGATTCAACGCATGGTAGGGGAAAACAAGACATCATGGCATCTACAACTCTTTTTCGCTCTCTGGGATTATCGCACTTCTGTGAAAACCACAACTGGATTTACTCCTTTCCAGTTGGTGTATGGCATCGAAGTCGTTCTACCAATCGAGTGTGAGATTCCATCACTGAAAATTAAAGTAGAACTCCTACCCCATACTTCTGTCGAAGAAGAACATTTCTTATATCTATCCAAGCTAGATGAAACATGTCGTGATGTCACTCTCATTAATGAGGCACATCATAAATGAATTAAAAATAAATATGAAAAATCCGTCCATCCTTGGACTTTTGTAGAAGGAGACTTAGTGCTCGTCTATGACAATGCTCATGACAAATTGGGGATAGGTAAGTTAGAACTTCTATGGAATAGTCCTTACATCGTGAAATGTGTTCTACATAGAGGTGCCTATGAGTTAGTAGATCATGATGGAATTTCCCTAGGAGAGCCTCGGAACAGGCTTTACCTTAAAAAGTACTATGCCTAGATTACCCAGCATGTGTACTTTGTACATTATTGTATTTTAGTTTGGTGTGTCTGTTTCTTTCGCGTGATCGAGTCTTTACCTTTGCCACTCATGACTGTGCTTGTGTTTTCATGCACAGATGACGTCTTCCTTTCCTATCTTTTTCAGGTTTGCGGATGGAGCTAGTCGACATACCCGGAACATTGTTCGGCAGCATGGGTCATTTACCAATTTGACGAGGTGGTGAGTTCAGGAGGTATTTTCTTAGCACCAGCGACCAATAATATGGCAGAATATCACGCTGTCATCAGACTGTTGACCCAAGCCTCCTCCCTAGGTATCTCTCGTATCATTGTTTACTTAGACTCCCAATTCGTGGTCTATCAACTTAAACGTATCTACGTTATCCGTAATCCTATCCTGCTATGTCTCCACCTGCAAGTTCGTCATCTTGAATGAATGTTTGATTACATTCAATATAGAAACATTCCAAGAGAACTCAACAATGTTTCAGATTCGTTAGCTAATTACATCATGGATCAGTATCTCGCCCATATATAAGATTTAAGGAAAGAAAAATTGTACATCACATGTAAATTAAAACACATCACAGACATCATCATGTACAAATCATTTGGCACTGTAAAAACTCGGAAC
>JZKD02S0657013.1:129097-185099 GCA_000966675.3 Picea glauca | reverse complement strand
GTACCCCTACTTTTGTGGAACAAGCCACTCAGACTCTACCTCAGCCTACCACTTGCGATGCTGAAACACAAACTCAACCATGGAATGAGCAGGTAATAATGAACAAATGGAAAAATAAGTCTGCTATTACACAGGACAAAAGTTTACAGGAGCACAAACTACTTTGGTTGAACCACATATATTCAAACTGGGAAGATTTGAAGAAAACACGTAAAGAATCTCATGCCCATAAGAAGCAGAATGAGGAGTTAAAAAGAAAATTGCTCCTGATGTTTGATTTAGTACAAAAATTGTTGGCTACTAGGAAACCATCCTCAAATTACTCTCTTTTCCTTATAGAACGACTTGCATTCTTTCAGATAAAATCAATCAAAGAAGGAAGACCCTATGCAGTGTTCAAACCAGAAAGTTTTTTTCAAACTTTTGCAGAAGACTCTACTATTGATCATCATCTACTATGTGAGGTATATCTTCATAATGAAGCCATTCCTGAGAACAAATAGCTTAATCTTAATCCTCTTGTTAGTGATATCTATATTCAGACACTCGCCTCCTTCCTTGCCAACCGGATTACATGGAAGAATGATTTTCTAGCTGCCAAGCATAATGAAGATAACCGTCTCCGTTGGATACGGCCAGAACCATAGAACGTTGCCACCTTTGTTGCAGAATATTATCAATTTTTGAAGAAACTAGGGATGACTCAATATATACGGCAACTACAGGCAACAGTACTTCAGGATTGTCAAGAGTTTATTAAATCCATAGAAACTACTGCCCTAAAATCAAATAACATGTTTTGGCAACAATATTCTGAGAAAAGGCAGGAGCACAATCCCTTTAGTCCTACCAATCTTGAGACAACAATCTTCCGGGTACCCAGTTACATCAAATGTGTCCAGCAATGTGCTAGAAATTGGGTAGGATATCAGTTACATTTTCCCATTCTGTGGATGCCAACAGAGAAGTATCAAGTTCATCATAGGTTTCCCAAGAAGGTTGAAACAACAGCCTGGCAAAGGCTACAACATGTTCAAGGATTCAAAGCCCCAACAGAAAGTACTTTCTACAGCTACTGCTTAAGTAATTTGCACGCCCAGAGTCGGTATCCAGATTCTGACTCAGATTGAAGTTTCCTGGGGACATGCAACCTTTTTAGTTGGGGGGGATGTTAAGACCCTATAATGTACCTTTTTTCTCATACTTTTTGCTATTATTACATCCTTTTCCCACTCATATTTAAGCCTACATTATCACCTTAATCTATTTTTCCAAAGGTAGATAACGTCTCTTATCTTTGTTATATGTTTAATTTGTTTTACATGTACTTTTACATTACTTTTATACTTAGCCATTAATCAGAAATATAAAGTTGCTAAAATAGTTTGAAGACTGTAGTTAATATATCTTTGCTACTTGAAGACCACATTGTTGAAACAGTCAAACAATACGCAAATCCCATTGTTGAAACAGTCTGTGATCTGCGATGCTGAAATAGTATTTCACATACAGCAGTAACAAGAAAAGATAATTAAAGGAGTTGTTACACTGGCCGCAGCAGTTGTACCTTAATCCATCACCATTACAACCATCATTGTTGCTTGAAGACCACGTTGCTGACACAGTCAAACAGTATGCAAATCTCGTTGCCGAAACAGTCTGTAATTTGCGATGCTGAAATAGTATTTCACATACAGCAGTAACAAGAAAAGATAATTAAAGGATCTATTACACCGGCCGCAATAGTTGTACCTCAAGCTAGCACCATTACAACCACTGTAACAACATTTTTCCACAGAAGATCAGAATATCCTATTCCATCATAGAAGATTAGATCAGACTAAGAATAGGATTTGTATGTACACATGTAATTTTATACTTAATTGTATTAAGAGGATTATGCTCTTTAAATAGGGGAGAAATCAACATTAGAAGGGAGATTACGAAAGGCTTAGCTAGAAGTGAATTACAGAGAAGGAGCATGTTCACTTTTGACATTGTAACTTGCCACATTGGATAGATGAATAAAATATCATTCTGAGCATTTCTTCTTAGTTCTTTTCATTTCTGGGGAATCTTGTGAGAAGGAGAGGGCCCACCTTCTTCACAAGATTCACCCATTATTTTATGTAGTGTGTTAGTATTGTTTTTATTCATACTTTTTTAAAACTCTGTTTTGCTGAAACTTTGTTCCAACTGATCGTTGCATCGTTTTCATACAATTCATTCCTAGGTAATTGTTGATCATTTTGATTGGTAATTATGTTTGCAGAATGAGTTTATGAAAGTGTGATAGTCAGAGACAGGTGTTGAAGTTCCTACTTTGGGGAATAGGTTCATGTTCTCTATTACAGAATAGTTAGTCTTCTTTGCAGTATGTTGAAAGGTTCATTTTCCCTAGATTGTTGTTTCTTAATGTAATCCAGGATTCTTCTGATAATTATTTTCCTTTGAATCTTAAACTCTGTAATAGATAGATTGCTTTTACTGTAATTCAAAGTAGAACTTTAGTCTGTTCAAATCAAGGTGTGATTAGTGTAACTTTTACTACAACTTTAGATTGCTTTTGAGATTGAGCATATACAGTGTGTGATTGCCTTTGAAATAAACAGACTTCCCTGGGTTGACAATTTATGTAACACTTGATTGTTTTAATTATTAAACAATTATAGTGACCAATAGCAGACATGGCCATAATCCTGTGATAGGATAGATTATGAACAGAGAAGCAAGGCTTCATTATGGTTCTATAACAACCCTTAGAACACGTAGGGTATAACCCTCATGGTTTCCCAAACACTGAACTAACAATATTGAGATAAAAAAGAGCCAAGAAGAAGAAATATGACCCAATAAACCAGTAAGGATGACAGAGAGCCTTTATGGCTACTAACACTCAGAATGACCAAATACACTATGACTTCAAACATATTTCAATGAAAACCACCAACAATTCATTCCAGAAACATATCACAAATTCACACAGTTTCTAGACTTAAGGAAATCACAGACCCATACATTTCAAACCAATATCTATTTCATAACCAGAGCAGATTCATGGATGGAAAAAAGACATACCTGCAACCAAAATTACCTTAAAATGCGCATTGTCTAAGTGGTTCTTCCTCTGCTTGAAATTCAGAGCCTAACCACAACAAGCATAGTTGAACAATAGCTCGACTAGGGTGGTGGCTTGTGGAAAGAGTAAGGGTGACGTGCAGTAAATGCAAGTCGCCTCCACCCCCAGTTAATTAATTCCTTAGTACACGCAAGCAGTCTTCCCATTAACTCATTCAATTAAACCATGTATCAAAACCATCACCCACTAATTGCGAAGAGCACCACCCTCATCACATCTTACCATTTCCAAACTATACAATAATTCATGTCAACTATATAACTCAATAAATGGCATATCTATTGACTTGTTATCTAGGATTAACAACGACCATTATAATTTCAATGCATGTAGTGTGGCATAGTTGCATAGTTCGATCTTTTCTTTTACATTTTGTTTATATCGCTTTTTCCTTTTTCCAAGTTCTCTTATGTATTGTTACTAACATCTCTATTGTGCAGATGTCAAAATAACAAATCTATGGACAGATAGCAATGGGAGCAATAAATAACATAGGTCATCATAACATGAAAATAGAGTTTGGAACAAAACATAACATGCCTTACCCATCATTCACTTGACACCGTTAGATCCAACACATAACAGGCCTTAATCATTTTCAATAAAACTCAGATATCATCAATGATGTAAGAAGTGTCGAACAACATCATAACTATGAAATAAGAACTAGACCTAATCTCTAAATCTACAAGGGGGTCCCATCTACTAGTATTATTTATATTGTTAGCTTATAATAATAGGCTTTAGCAATACTTTGCGGGAAAAAAATTCATTGCGATTTTAATAGTCGACACCATGTACACCATTTCTTACTTAGTTGAATGAAAAATGTTTGCCTACATCCACATGGGGATCAACAATCCACTAGTAGAGAAGCAATCAATGCTCTATACTTTAGACCACATCTATTGTTATATATCCCACCATGCACAATACTAATTATGTTGTTTTTTGGTGCATAGTTTTTCTTTGGATTCACAGAGATGATGCACAATAGAAGCACCTTATAGGTGGGAACGTAGATGTAGTTTGATCCACGAATCAATTCCAAAACAAATTCCACCAAAAACTTCTATCTGTAGATCTTTATTCTACCAATCAACAAACACACGACATTTTTAGACCCGCAAAAGATCAATTACTTGCAAATGGATTTGCTTTTTTGAAGAAAGTATATATTGGATGGAAGGAGGGAGGAACCCGACCACGCATATTGTCGACTCTGGAATGATCTTGGCCTTCAACGCATAGCAGATAAAAAAATTGTTTTTGAATCATTGTGTAAATATGTCATCTGAAAGGAGCAAGGTGGGAAAGGAAGCAACTAGAAAATAAGCTCATGCCTTAGGAATATTTCTTCATGACACCTCCAAACTCTGCAGAAAGAAAACAATTTTGGTTAAATCTATAAAAAAATTCAACAATGTGCATACCATTCTTTCATCACAAGAACATATCATTATGAAGAGAACCATGAAATCCCAAATATCCAAAATCCATTGCTGAGATCCAAAAATCTTTTGGGCATGGCATCAACACCATGATGTGGTGGAACCATTCCATTTATGAAAATTGGTGCATTTTGTATGAAGTGTATGCAATTAAATGTCATGTCCCCTAATATGATCCATGGCATGAATGAAACCATAATTAGTTGGAACTATGATTTACTAGAGTTCCAAAATTTATCACTAAAAATTAGTGTATTTTGTATAAAGTTTATCTAGTGAAATATAGTGGTACATGATGTGAAGTAATAAAATAAGTTGGAAAAAACTTGACATCTCAAGTTTAATGTTCGAAAAACAATATGAAGAAAAGTAGTGAATGAGAAAAAATAAAAATAAAAGATAAATCAACACGGATGCTTTCTGAGTCATCTTTGGTTTGTGGTTTTTATTTATGTGATGTTAGAGATTATATTGTTGCTATCTATGTCTTTATGTAGAGAATTTATTCTATATTAATTAAATTGTGTATATCTTGAAGTCTGTGTGTGGGGTGAATAATCCCATATACATAACAAATATGAGATAGAGATGGATTATGAGGCATTCCCTCATCAAAAGTGTTCTCAATTATAAAAATTGACTTTGGGGTGCAAATCTTCAAGTTGATGTGATTTTTGTCTCATGCCTTGTGTTGTCTTTTGCTTGTCTGGTTGTTATCTATGTGATTCTACATGTTAGATTGTTTCAATGACATATCCTTATGTTGGTATTTGGAGTGTTATGCCTTGTGCGTTGTCTTTGGTTTGTGGTTTTTCCCTATCTAGCTTGTTATCTATGTCATGTTACATTGAAAATTGACTTTGGGGTGTGAATCTTCAAGTTGATGTGATTTTTGTCTCGTGCATTGTGTTTCCTTTGGCTTGTGTGGTTGTTATCTATGTGATGCTACATGTTATATTGTTTCCATGACATATCATTATGTTGGTATTTGGACTGTTGTGTCTTGCATTTTTTCTTTGATTTGTGGTTGTTCCCTATTTATCTTTTTATCTATGTCATGTTACATTGCATATATCTCTTGAGGTTGTTATAGATCTCATCTTGCATCATAGATATCTATGTGACATATATGGCTTGTGTTGTTATATATTTGTGGTTGTATCATAATGTCATGCCTTTTGTGTTATCTTTGGCATGTGTGGTTTTTATCAGTGTCGTGTTACATGTTATTTTGTCACATTGACATGTCCTTATGTTGGAATTTGGAGTGTCAAGCAATGTTCATTGTCTTTGACTTGTGGTTGTTATCTATGTGATATAAAATTCCATATTATTGCAATGACATATCTCTATGTTAATATTTTGTTCCACATTAATATTCCCCCTCATCTTCTTCTTCTTCTTCTTAACTTCAAATCTTTTAAGAAATATGAGGTTTACACCCAGGCCTTTTTTAATCCCTTTTTAAAGCATCCCATTGCAAATTACTATTGATTATGTAAGCTTTTCTTTTTTCTAAAACAGGATTTCACTACATGCAGTCACCATAGACATGTGTTTGATATGTGCCTTATTATAGTGGCATATCCATATGTTAGGATTTTATTCTACATTAATATTCTCCATCTTCTTCTTAACCTCGGATATTTTAAGTGATATAATATTTACATATAGGTTTCTTTCCCTCTCTCAATGCCTAATAAATGTGGCATTAAATTACATTTATACTAGTAGAATCAATCCCTTAAACTCAAAACATACCAAAGCATCCTCATGCAAACAACAATTGATTAGGAAATATTTTACTCTCTATTTAAAGAAACGGTTTCACTACATACACTCACCATAGACTTTCACTTGATATGTATCCTACCATGTTGAAATTATAACATTTTTTTGTAAATTTTCATTTACATCACAGAGTCACAAGCATTACTAAAGAACTTATACCATGTTAAAAATATGGTTCAGTTACCCAAGAGATAAGAAGAACACAAAATAATTGATATAAGTATTTGTGTGTGCCCTTGTACCCAAATGATCATGATAAGGACCACGATTTATAGGGGCTAAATCTATATTACATACCCCTAACCACCATTGTAGGGTAATTAATGACCCACCAATCACATATGGTGTAAAAATTAATTAATAGAGTAAAGAATAATGACTCACTAATTAGTATTGTTCGCTATAACCACTCACTAAGTGTGAATCATAAATGAGATTAATAACAAATAAGGAAACATTAAGTCTTACATTAGTACCATTACACCAACAGTTGCATGAAGTATGTGTTTAAGTTTCTAGTGTCATCAAACATTAAATTGTATAAGAATGTTATGGTTTTATGTAATGTTACGATGTGTAAGGTAGCAAAGGCATCACTAAGTGTTAAAAACTTGGATAAAATATACACAGTTTATTGTCCAAAGTAAAATCTCATTTAAGTAACTATACATATGTAGGACCTAGATCTCATCATTTTGGCCTATTTGCATAGGTTATTAGGAAAAACACTACTTTTCAAGGTAACCTATCATCAAACCCTACATTGTGAAAATATTCCCTGCTTTCTTGGAATATTACAATGTGTAAGATAGTTAATGCATCACAGGATTTTTAAAAACTTGGATCAAACATATACAATTTAGTGTGCAAGGTAAAATGTCATGAGGAAAAAAGTAATTATACATTCTTGATAATATTCTTGACCTAGATCTCGTACATTTTGAAACTATTTTTCAAGGTAACCGATGTGTGGATCGGGGTGTAAGTATAGGTATGGGTTTAAGAGTGGGTACACTACTATTGACATAGGAGTTCAATGGAGAAAAGTAAGACCTTATAAATGTAAAAATTGAAAATATTAAGTAAATAATACTTAATATAATAATTATAATATCATAATTACAATTTTAATTTCACCTTCATGATGTAATATTTAATTTGTGAGATTTAATGATTAAAATAACATAAATACTAGATAATTAGAAAGCATACTCAATGGAATTTATTTCAGTTATAATTTTAAATTTATGACTAACTAGGAAACATAATCAATAACATTTACTTATGACACATAAATCATCGATCATTGGTCACCAATTAGTAATGCGAACATTTGAGCCTTCTTCATAATTTGAGTCTTCTAGATCCTCAATGAAAGTGCATTTCCATGCAATACAAGTACTTCTTGCTCTCAAGTTGTGGTTCTTTTGTTTGTAACTGTAACACAAAACAACTTGGGTATATCTTATTAATCACACATATAACATCATTTGTGAATTGGTCCCATTTCTTGGAAGGGCATCCTTTGTATTTCTAGATTTTAACCTTGTACAATATTTTATTGCAAATAGATTTTCAATAAAAGAACAGAAAAGATACAATGGAAAATACACACATTACACAAAGATTTTTCCCCTAGAAACCCAAACCGGGAAAACATTATTTACACTACAAAATGCATATAGAAAAACATTGTTTCATTCATAGTGATACATTGTTTACAGTACAATATGCATATAGGAGCCAATGACATCCAGAACCTTAACCCAATGATCTAGATTACTCAAAAACCCTAAATCCTTAATCAAAAATAGAAAACCATTGACAAAAACGATGTGCCAAAAAAATTCCCAACAATTGAAACGAAAATCGAGGTGACATGAAAAACGAGGAAAAATGTGACACATTTCCCGAGGCAAAAAAAATCTCGGGGGTGCTACCCCCAAACCCTTGCATAGGGGGGCTACCACCCCCTGCATGCCTGATGCAATATAGCAGACACTAGAACTAGTCGTACAAAGAATATAACACATACCCAACATTGTCCCACTTATTGTTTTCTTTGAATACAGGGGGTTACAGCATTACATAGTCAACAATCTAGGGAAACAAGGACCATGGATCCTCTACACCAAGAAAACTTATCAATGCTCACATATTTTGTTAATGAATCTGCAACATTCTTCAAAGTGTCCACCTCCATCAGTAACACTTTCTTTTCTTCAACCATGTCTCTCACAAAGTGATATTGAATATCAATATGCTTTGTCTTTGAATGATAAGTCGGGTTCTTCACCAGAAACATTTCACTCTGACTGTCACAATCTATCCTTACATTTTGTTTTACCAACCCAATACCTGAACACAATCTTTGTAACCATACTTCTTCCTTACTTGCATGAGTGTCTTCCATGTATTCATCTTTTGTAGTTGAAAGTACCACTACAACCTACATTTTTTTCATCCAACTGATTGCTCCTCCAAATAGGTTAAACACCTACTCTCTTATAGATCTTCTATGATCCAAATCTCCAGCCCAGTCTGCATCCAAAAAGCCATGTATTTCCAACTCTTTGTCCAATCTTGGTCTTCCTTGGTAGCACAATCCATAGCTAGCAATGTCATGCAAATACTTGAAAACCCTTTTTACTATTTTACAATGCTCCTTCCCTCATTTTGACATATACCTGCTCAAAAATCCCACTGTGTGTGCAATGTTTGGTCTAGTATAGACCATTGCATACATCAAACTACCAACTACACTCGCATATGGAACACGAGACATGTCCTCCTCCTCTTCTTGTGTTTTGGGACATTGATCTACAGATAACTTTACACCAACAGGAGTAGGGACCTTGACCAATTTTCATTCATGCATATTAAACCTCTGCAATATTGCCTCAACATATTTTCTCTGATTTAACCAAGGTTTCCTCTTCTTTCGATCTATTTTAATTTCCATGGCCAAAATGAATTTTGAAGCACCGAGATCCTTCATGTCAAATTTAGAGGACAACTCATTTTTCACATCCTGGATAATCTCCTTGTTGTTTCCTATCAGCAACATGTCATCCACATACAAGACCAAGTAAATCAAATGATCACCAATTAATTTAAAATACACACAGTGATCCTCTTTTCTTCTTGTGAAGTCAAGTTCTAGCATATAAGTATCAAATTTTTGATACCACATCCTTGGTGATTATTTTAAACCATACAGGGACTTTTTCAGCTTCCATACCAACTCCTTCTTTCCCTTCACAGCAAATCCTTTTGTTTGCTTCATATAGATTTCTTCTTCCATATCCCCATGTAGGAATGATGTCTTCACATCCATTTGTTCTACTTCAAAATCAAATGCAACAGCAATAGATAAGAGAAATATTATAGAATTTAACTTAGCAACAAGAGAAAAATATCACCAAAATCAATTCCCTCAACCTCGGAATAACCCTTTTCTACTAACCGAGCTTTGTATTTCTCCACTTTTCCTTCTACATTCAGCTTATTTTTAAATACTCATTTGTTTCCAATGGGATTTATTCCATTCGACAACTCCACTAGATCCCAAGCCTCATTCTTATCCAAGGCTGCCATTTCTTCATCCATGGCCTTTTTCCAGATCTTTGCATCCTAGGAATCCACTACCTTCCTGATAGTTTTAGGATCACCATCAGTAATAGACAAAGCAAAATTTGAACGCAAATCAAATGGAGTATACCTTTCCAGAAGCCTTTTTTTTTCTCGAAGCGATCTCCTCAATATTAGAGTATGAAGATCTACTTCTTCTAGTTCGTATTCTTCTGTAGAGTCCGATTCATCATCCTTTAAATCAAACTCTATTTTTTCTAGTTGTTCCTCACTTGGTAGGACTTTCTATTTAACTACATCCTTCATTTCTCTAAATACCACATCTTGGCTATACACAACCTTCTTAGTTTCTAGGTTCCAAAGCTTATAACCTTTGAGACCATGTTTATACCCAATAAAGATACACTTTTCATCCTTGTTATCTATCTTACTCTTGTTTTCCTTTGGAACATGAACATAGACCTCACAACCAAATATCTTGAGATGTGTGAGAGAAGGTTTTGTTGAGGAAAATATATGAATCAATCTTACTCAAGCATTTTTATACTTTACTTGGCTATAGTAAAGTAAACGGGAATATCACCCTATGTTTATAGCCAACAAAAATATGTATCCTAACTCACCAGTATCAATTACAAGTGCTTAGGCTATTTTTTTATCAACAAAAAAGCTTGCTGGAAAATTACTTTTTATGTGTTTTTCTGAAAATATCAGTTGCTGAAAATAAATATAGTAACAGAATTAAAGACACCAAGATCATGATCAAGATAGCTGAGACATAAATAAATCCTTTATTTCATTCAAATTCATCAAAGAGTCATTGTATTTACAAAACTTCACAAGAAATCTTGGACCAAAGTCCAAATTGAAATCCCTGATGGAACATACAAAAAGATCTCTGACAGGAAACCAAAACTGAACTCTAAAAGCTAGATCATCTTGCCACAGATTGTTGCCCACTCGACTCTACACAATAGTCTTTATCGGTTATGAAAACTAATTCACAAACAGACAAGCCTACACAAACTATCAAAGATAGATCAACAACTCTGAAGAACAAGTGTCTGAATGATTTGATTCAGCCTTGAATATTGTTGTCTACAATAAGACCCTGCTATCACAAAAGAGAATTAGGCTATGATGAAGATATGAATGAATGAAATCCAAACTATTTCAACATGAATTCAAAGAGAAAACCTTAGCATGCTTTGTGCTTCTATCCTCCTTTGTTCTTCTCTTTAGTTCAGCTTTTAAAAATTTAGAATTGGTTAGAGTAGTTGAACTAACTTATTAGTTAAGCTAACATAGGACCTTAACTAAATTTAGTTAAGGAAGGGGGGAAAAGTAATAATTATAACAGGGTCATAATTTAAATAATAACTAATAGGTGGGACCCCTTTGTGACTCCTCTAATGATAGCAATCATCACATCATAACATAATCCATTTGTTAAGAAAACACACCCCTTGTGCCTCCCTTCACACATATTTTCCTTTGGCAATTTTAGCTCATAAAACTTAAAAATAATTCAGATTAACACTCATATATCCAAAATAATACCTAATGTCCAAAATAAAACATGTTGTCCAAAATAAAACATGATGTCCAAAATCCATGTAGTCCACTGTCACAACCAATAAATAACGCAAGAACTAAAATCCATATTTTGAAGCAACCTTCCCTTGGTTGTTGTTGTCACATCCTGAATTCCCTGAAAATGCCTTGATATGGGAAGATCCTTTAGGCTTTATCTCACTAATCACATGGGAACAATCATCCCTCAAATGCATCCGTGAGGACACGGATTTGTCATAGTCATCGGAGGGTGAGGAATAAGCAGCAGTGGCCTTTCCTTTATCTAATGCATGATGGGCTTCAGTCTTCAATCGCTTGCTGGCATGGGAAGATTTCACTGGTGAATGGTTAGTGGTAGCTGGGACAATGGGGTTTAAAGGTGTAGGAGCAGGCAAGGATAAGTTTGGTCAGTCACAGTGTTGGGAGACATCTGGGTGGACAATCTCCTGCCACCCATCATTTTCTGGGAGTTCAGGCTGTAAAGAGACATGAGGAGGCACTGGTATACCAAGGGATTAAGGGGCTTGGAAGGGAGGCCTTTTAGGCCTTGGTTGGACTATCCCCTATCCAATCCAATTAAATAATCCAGCATGGAATAGTTGGCCCAGCTCTTCAGAATAAGCATCAAAATGAATTGAGAACCTAGGCCTCCTTGGGCCTCGATTCCAGTTACCTCTACCTCTATTTCCTCGGCCATGGTTTCCCCTACTGAAGAAACTCATCCTGCATATGTTAACAATTAGCAAATATTATTTTAAATAACAATGCATGACAACTCCTTAAAAATATGAAATAGATTTGGATCAGAATGTATCAGGCTCATGCAATCCAATCCATACAAATTGTTCTAATGCCAATCATTGAGAAAGGGGGTGGAAAAATGCTCAGGGATACATGAGGGGTTGTAATTAGTGAAAAGATGATATAATGAAAGGGAAGAAATATGGTCACTGCTCAATGATAACAATAATCAATGGTAGCAAACAATAAAACTCACTGCAATCCACACGGGACTTTGCCACTTTTACCCAATCTAGCACAGAATTTTCCTTAGTTGTGATCGATATCATAACAAGGGGTGAACAAAATTAATATGGGATATGTGAGGGGTTTATAATTAGCAGAAAATGAGATAATGAAGGGGGAAAAAATGGTTATTGTTCATGAGATCAATCAAACACTCCATAACATATATTGTAGTAAGAAAGTATGCATCAACCAACAGTCAAATGACTTGAGTAATAATTCCTGTGTAGTGTTTTAATTTCATCGATCATTAATATCCAACACAACATCATTACAAGATATAAGTACTTCACATAATTTGTAAGATGTTTTGTTCCTTTTATTCATACATTATGCATGTTATAACAGTCAACAATAGCACTCATTCCCAATCTGTAATCATTTACATCCACCACTGCTATATCTAATCTATATTTAAAAGTCATATTTCCAAAATAATAATGAAGTTACTACTTCTGCAATAGAGCCGATCAAGGTCTGTAACGATATTCGTTCCCACATGTATATGTAAAAAAAATAATCAAGATACCAAAACCTCACATGCCATGACTGGAATGATAATTGACTATATAACCAAACAACCGTTATTGAGAAAACTTCAAGGGCGATGTAACCATGCCACTGTAAAACAAAACACTCAATATGGATTAAAACCTGAACCAAATAATCAACATGTATGTCATCAACAACGGCCAATTTGCAATCAATAATGCGCGGTGTGTAACTGAGGAAACTTCATGATGCAACTATTTCATAACACACAACAACAATAAACCACAATAGAACTCAATAAATCATGTCAAGCCATTGATTTATCCAATCGTGGTCGACCAAGATGTGCACACTCGAGCTTACTCAACCGACAACAGAATATGCAATATACTCAGTCCAATAATTTGTTTGCAAAAACCCCAAAATTGTAACCAATGCAAGCAACCAACTGAAACATCAAAAGTGTGAATCTTAGTGACTGTATACCAACTAAGAAATGCCACTGTGGTAGAGGAACAACCAACCAAACCATCCATGGTAGCTTATACATAACCAGGCACCCAATCGAGACAGGGTAGAGGCCCTTCCATTTAAAAAAACGTTGAATTACTTAGCATGAGGGTGATTGTGACCTTAAGTAGCAATGTAAGGTTTATGTTAATATCGGAGAGGCATTGATGGGTAACCATAACAACATGATGGCTATATGACTCATGGGTGAGCCCGTACCCAAGGTAACAGACCAAAATAACTGGAAACCACTTGACAGGTATGAAAGTTTCCCTATGCAACCAGAGCCTGGAGGGTTAAGGGTTGGTAGAGTAGATTTTCACAGAAGGAACATGGCTAATTTCAATGAGACTTCGAGGCCGAAGGCATATGCCCGATGGGTTGTGGTGCTTGTGGACGAGAGACAATCCCTTTGCAAGACCAAAATAAGAAAACAAGGCTCTTAACTTAACCTGATAACCACAAAGACATCACCATGCTATGATTTTAAACAAAACCCTTCGACCAACACGCAGTGGAAATAAAGAACTATTTCCCAGGAAGATTAACATTCCAATGAACTTAAATTGAACCATCTATTTTTCATTTGAATCCAAAATTCCACACAGTTGCAACACTCAGGAAAACACAAACCCACACAACTGAGCCAGAATCATTTCATAACTAGAGTGACATCAAGAATGGCCAAAAGAGACATACCTATTAATCGAAATCCTTAAGACGAGAAGCGATTGAGAGGTTTCACCCTGCTAGAAATCTGGAGCATGAACACAATGGCAAGATCAAACATCATTCTGACTAGGGTGGCAGCCAACGGAAAAAGTAAAGGTGACGTGCAGTAAATGCACGTCGCCTCCACCCATCTCTCATTTAATCCACAGTACATGCCAACGAGCCTCACATTAATCACCATTAATCAACCGAAGCATCGATAGTATCAATGCATTCAAACCATAACATAATCCAACCCCACATAGTAATCCAACCATTGCATTCACTTGCCAAATGCACCACCCTTGTTTATATTCCCGCTATAACTCAAATACATCACTCAACCACTACACAAACCAAACGATCATATATATCATCATCAACATTTAACTGAAACATAGCATAATCACCATAAAAACACAATCCATCCTTCCATGAGCCACCAACGTTATAACGCATGCAATTCAGCCACTGATTCCATTAATCGATACATAACCACTGCATTTTTACCTTGCCAAAGTGCGCCACCAAAATTTTCACCATATGCATATATAAAAATGTAATTAAACACTTTTATAGTGTTTTCCTTGTAACTAGAGCTAACAATAGACAACAAATATTTATGCATGTGGTATTGCAGGACTTGGTTCCTTGTACTCGTTGTGATACCTTGCCTTCTTTAAAACTGTCGTTAATGTAACTTTATTGATATGTTGTTATGTAGGTGCAGTGGAATAGTCACCATTAATGAATAGTAGGCTATAGCCGCATGAAGGGATATCATCACAAAAACTCTACTCATATCAATAACAACAATATTCTCATCAACCATGTAAACCTTTGTAGCACATCATCATAATATTGAAAATGGACAGATATGATCTTCAAAAACAAGGGGGCCCCACCTACTAGCATTATTTAGTCTTATATAATAATGTCTTTAGAAAAACTTTGCGGGAAAAACTATGTTCATGTCTTCAATCATCAACAAGTTTCTTACCAGTCCATACATCTTGTGGAGTCTTGTCATCCATCCCTGATGAGGGTGATCTATTGACCAGGTAACATGCAATACCCACTGCCTCTACCCGAAATTCTTTCCCTAACCCGGCACCACTCAGCATGCACCTTTATTTTTCCATTAGAGTCTTGTCCATCCTTTATACAAATCCATTATGCTAAGGTGTATATGGATTAGTCTCCTGCCTTTTTATACGACACTTCTTACAGAATTATTCAAATTTATTCCCGTGGAACTCTCTGTCATTATCTGTCCTCAACACCTTATTTTTTTTCTCTGTTTGATTCTTGACAAGAGCCTTAAACTCTTTAAACCTGTCAAAGACTTCAGATTTCTTCCTGAGGAAATATATCCAAGTATTCCTTGAGAATTCATCTATAAATGAGACATAGTACACATATTTTCCCAATGATGGAATTGACACAGGTCCAAACACATCACTATGAACTAGCTGTAAAATTCCTTCTGCCCTCATTACACCAGAGGGGAATCTTACCTGATTCTACTTCCCATATACACAATGTTCACAGAAATCAAAATCTAGAGAGCAATTAGAAATACCTTCAACCATAGCTTTACTGTGTAGTAGTCGAAGACACTTATCTCTGATATGCAGTAGTATTTGATTCCATAGCATAATGTTTTATCCAAAGACTATAGGAGTTATTTCTTCTTCAAATCCAATATTAGGAACAATGTAACTATTACACACATCACTAATAGTTCTTCCTTTCAACTTATACATAATTCCAAACCGAACTCCCTTTAGCAACACCATTCCTCCTCGAACCATCCTGTAGGTTTCCTTTTCAAATATTGTTTTTACCCCTGCATCGTCCATTTTTCTTATAGAAATCAAATTTCTGGCCAAACCTAGGATGTGTAGAACACCAAGTAGTGTTCTAATCCTTCCATCTATGAGCCTCAACTTGAATTTTCCTCATCCTATGATTTTGTTTGTTGAGTCATCACCTAGAAAAACATTACCTCCATCATACCTTTCATATTCACAGAACCACTCCCTGTGGGGAGTCATATGAAAGGATGCACCTGAGTCAACCAACCATGCCTCATGATATTCATGTGTGCTTGAAGAAGCCAATTACACATCCCCTCCTTCTTCCTTGCAAATATTTTCTTTTGTAGAAGGAGCTTCTTCAAATCCCTTCTTTTTCTCAATTTTGGATCTACACTACTTCTTGTAGTGCCCTTATTTTCCACATCTCCAACATACCTTTACAAAATTTTTAGAAGGTTTATATCTACCCTTAGACTTAGATATCACACTTGAGGACTTATATCTAATTCTTTCCTGGGAGCATCCTCTTGCAAATAATCCATGTGTGCTCTAGCCTTCCATGTTCTTCCATCTCATCTCATCCGACAACAAGGATGAGACCACTTCATCAAACTTCAAGGCAGTTGTATTGCTACCTATGGCTACAACCAGACTATCCCATGAGTCTGGTAAAGAGAATAGTAAACTAATACACTTATCTTCATCTGAAATTTTAATATCAACAGATACTAACTGACTTACCACAGTATTGAAGGCATTCAAATGCTCTCCCACCAAGTCTCCATCTCTCATCCTCAGGTTATACAGCTTCTTTCTCAGGAAAAGTTTATTTACTAGGTACATAGACTGATACAACTTCCCCAACTTATCCCATAAATCTTTGGTTGTAGCTTCCTCTGACACATTTAGTAATACTAAATCTGAGAGACAGAGTCAGATTGTGCTCTTCTCCTTTCAATCCAACTTTTTCAAGCCATATGTTGGAGTTCCTGTAGGTGTAGTACCTAGATCCACCACGATCTACTAATCTTTATCCACTAATAGATATTCCATCTTGAGCTTCCACATCTCAAAAAAATTCCCATTAAACTTCTCGATCTGCATTTTCGAACTACTCGCCATTTCTTTTCACCTGGAAAATCAATACCACAGATCTCCCACTGTAACAAGGATTATCATAGTCCTGAGCCAAACCCTTGACCACAAAGGCATCCCCCTGAATCCAACAAAGCTTTGATACCAAATGTAGATTTTAACCTTGTAGAATATTTTACTGCAAATATATTTTCAACAAAAGAATAGAAAAGATACAATGGAAAATACACACATTACACAAAGATTTTTCCCTTGGAAACACAAACAAGGAAAAACAGCATATTGTATATTCATTCATAGTGATACATTGTTTACAATAAAATATATATGTAGGATCCAACGACATCCAAAACCCTAACCCAATGACCTGATTACTCAAAAACCCTAATTTCTTAACCAGAAATAGAAAACCATCATAAAAAACCATGTGCCAAAAAACCACCCAATAATGGACACGAAAATTGAGGCTACACAGAAAACGAAGAAAAAATGTGACAGGTTTCTCAAGGCAAAAAACAATTCTTGGGGGCGTTGCCCCTGAACCCCCACGCAGGGGGGCCATCGCCCCCCTCAAACCCCCTTGCATGCCTGGCGCAATGTAGCAAACACTAGAACTAGTTGTGCAAAGAATATAACAAATACCCAACAATATTTTGGGTCTATATGAACAAAAATTTGAAGGATGCAATGAATGTAAACCAAATTTTATTTCTTCTTAGGTCTCAGTCATTGTCTTCACTCAATAAATAAAACCCTAAGTATTTGAATTCCTATCACAAAGTGAGACACTTGCTACTTGTGAGAGTAACCATATTTCTAATGTTTGTCACTCTTGAACATGTGCACCATGATCTTTGCCAGAATATTATCACAAAAATCCTCAATTGTTCCAAATTCACTATCCCAATGTGAAGATTGGGAAAATTGACTTCACACAAATAATTCTTCCTCTAAATATAAACCATGAATATTCTTTATTGATTTTTTTTATTGCATTATTTATAGTTAGGTAAAATCCCAACACAAACAACAAATGTGTGACATAGCTGGGGAGACCTATCCCTATCACCTCAATAGATATCCCACTTGTTTTAGTGATGAACAAGCCCAACACAAGGGAGGCTTCCTGGGTGACCCTTAAGGGGTTGAAGGGAACAAGCACGAGAGTGGAAAGAGGCCCCTATTTCGGTCACTTGAATAAGGTGGCTAAGGCTTCTTGAAAAGTAAGGCTTGGACTAGAAATGTTGAGGGCTTGAAGAACACCTTATGACACAAAACCCAAAGCCAAATATTGTTGAATAAGCCATTAACCACTAATTACTTAGAAAACTATGATTGTTGTCCTAAAAACACAACAACAAGTAAGTTTATAACAGCAATGATAAAATCATAACATTTGCGTGAAAACACCATCAAAAGTTGCAATAAATGATATGGAATGAAAGCTGCCAACTAGTAGATAAAGATCAATCCTTTAAGCATTAGTTTTGATGGTTAGATTGGCTGCTACACAAGTGTTATCAGCTATAAGTTAATTGTAACATCTGCAATGTTTAACCATGTAAATCAACAAGTGAGTAGCTCAAATTGAAGCTCTATAAAAGGACTTTTATGTTCAATAACTAAACAATGATTTTCATTGTTAAATTGTGAAACAAAGTAAGATGTAGCAGTGAAAGTAGCAGCCCTAATGGTTGTAGCTAACAAATTATAACAACAGAAAATTAAACTCAAAGTTTAACAACCATTTGATTACCAATCACTTGATTTTATCATGAAGTAAGAGAGAGAGAGAGAGAGAGAGAGAGAGAGAGAGAGAGAGAGAGAGAGAGAGATTTTTACGAAACTTTGTCACTTTACTACATCAATGAAGATTGGTGCCTTTAATGGGTTATGGAGTCACTTGCTTGAAGAGAGAGTTCAACAAAATAGAAAAGTGGAGAGGGATTTCGGCTAAACCCTTATAGCACCCAAAACATCTACTTCTTCTAAATTGATTAGCTCACCAATCAAGGCTAAACTAGGGTTTTGGGTTTCTAGGGGTGTAAACCCTCTTACTCCCTAGAAATCAAAACCCGAGAAAAAATTTGTTTCAATGGTGTATACACTCCTACTTCTTGAAACAAACCTTTAATGCTCTTATCTAGGTAAAGAAATATTGTGAGTTATGGAGGGTGTAAACACATTTACTCCTCCTAGTGTTTTTCCAACAAAATCAAGCAAATTACCATATGAAATTATAGAAAATCTAGTTATGAGACAAGAAATTGATGAGTAAAAACCTTACTCAACCAATAAATACCCCACAAGACTTCACCACAAGCTTCCAAGAAGATATCACACTAGTAGAGATCACCAACAAGCAAGTAGCACCACATTTGCACAAGAAAATAGACATAGTGAATCATCCAAGAGGGCCTAAATTGTAGTCAAAAGAGTATTTTTAGTAGTGATGAGTTATGTCCAATTGAAAAATGAATTGCCTTTATTTATAGAGGAAAACCCAAGTCATATTTTTCCACATTTACAATTAAATCCTAAAATTTAGGTCTAAACCAAAGTTACAATGCTTAACTAGCAAAACAATTTTTCCCTTTTGCCCACATAGGTCACAAAATAGAAAAATAATGGCATGCAAACCCATAAAACTCTTCTCCAAGGTGGAACGTGTGAAGGTAATCCTCCAAAGTATATGACATCATACTACAAAAATTTCCACGTCCTCCCCAAATCAAGTACAAATGTGGGGTCATAAGCCCACAAAACCACCAAGTGTAAAAAATACACCAAACAACCTCCTAAACATGTGATGGCATGATGCATAAGAGGGACGTTTGGTCATGGGAAGGCGATGTCATCTCTTCTTCATGATTTTATCCTTGCTTATGTGCTAAATATGTCATACAAGGTGCAATGCTCATCATCCTAATCCCCTAATATGTGGGGTGCAACATACATCCAATGGGATCTCATGCCCCTATGAAGGTACAAGTTTCTTAGTCCCTTCATGAATGACTTTCACCGGACAAGGTCCTGCAAAGACAAGAAAATACACCCTCCAAGGGTCCACAAGTCATATGAATCATGCATGTTATCTCACAAGTTGTACGTTGGGAAAATCTCGACCCAAACCACAATATGGTGACAACTAAGAGAAAACCTACCCATTTTCACCTTAGATAGGTATTCCCATCACTTTAGAGGTGAAGTGATCACCTCAAGGGGGGAATGTCGGGTGACCCTAGGGGGGAATGATATGGAAATTGAGATGATGAGATGAATTCCCCTATAGGTCGTGTTTCTAAGTGGAGGATGGCTTTGATGGTACGTCTTTGAAGTGTTTTAAGGTTTTCAAGTCTTCGAGTACCTGCGGAAAGTGTTTGTACCTACCCAAGACACAAGAAAATCAAATTGTACGAGTTATGTATTAAGTGGATGAACAAGTTAAGCTTGTTGTCCCTATTTTCAGTAGTCAACAAAAATATATATTGGCAAGAAAATCAATTACTTACTACATAAATAACCATCAAAAGCATCAAGTATTTATTTGGAATTGAAGCATTAAACATGAAAACTAATTCCCAATACTTTAGCACAATATTTGATGGTGATTAGGGCTGCAAAAAAGATGTTTTCAGAGATTTTTATGAGAAGATAAATTTCTATAGCAAATATTTTCTATAGTGTCAAATTTTACCCTAAGTAATTAGCCAAAACTTTTCCCAACAATAGGCAACATCAAGTATATTAACAATAGAAACTTTCCAACTATTTCCAATGGTAAAAGAGTGAGAAATTAAGCTTGAAAAAGAGATTTTGCAGTATCCCTAATTGTTGTAGCATAATTTTGTAACATCAGCAAGATATCCTTGACCAATCAAAACACCCTAGTAGCTCAAGCAAGTGATTAAAGCAAAGAATTGATTCCACTTTGAACAAATTCAATATCTCGTAAAATCATGTATTTCAATGTAAGCAATTTATTTCTCCAATGCAAGAAAAGATAAGTTCCTTTCCAAATGGGTTGTGGATTATTCTTTTATTAGGTTAGGACTACTAAATATCAAGGGGTTTAATCCCTTTTATCCCCTGATATAGCAACCCTATCAAGGTAAATTCTAGGAGGGTGTAAACCCTTTTACTCCTCCTAGAAACCTTTGCAATAGCCTTTTCAACAAACAATAATGATAAAAATGGGTGGAGGTTTGTAAATCCTTATACTCCTTCACGTATCTAGCCAATAACAAGCATGGAACAAGAATTAAACCTAACAAAGTCAATATTTTCCTTACCAATTCCAAGAAATTCCAAGATAGAACCCTAGTTACCAAGAAATTTTCATCACCAAAGGAAAGAGAAAGAGCCTCCAAGAGTAGCCCACCACTTCCTTCCATAAGACAAGAGATAAACCATATCACAATGGAGAGAGAGAATGAATTTTCCCAATTAGTGTGAAAATTTCAGCCAAGTATCCTTCTCCACATGGGAGAGCTATGATTCAAATGAGATACACATGATCTCTATTTATAAAAAGTGTTCTAAACATAGTTTTTCCACAAAGTCAAGGTAAAACACAATATAAGGGGTCAACAACCCTTATCTTTCCACTTTACACAAAATAATACTTTTTAATTCATACTTTTTCACATAGAAGAAACCCTAAAACATGATGTCACCCTCTTTTTGGGAAACGTTTGGCACTTTTGGTCAAATCATGGAGCTAGAGATAGAATGTTAGGCCTACAAAGGCCAATGGTATTCAATTAATGTCTTTCTTCCATGATCCTAGGGTGCTTTCCTCCAAAACATGCCAAGTGTCCTCAACACCACCAAACCCTAGCCACAATATGACGTCAAGCCATCAAAGGTGACATTTTGGCCTCCTTAAGCAAGTCGTTTGGGTGGTAGGGGATAGGTGAGGCCCTCCATGATGTCTTCTATGCCTCCAAAGGAATGTATTCATCATTTGGTATGTCGTCCCTTGGCATCCAACCTTTGGGATTCAAGCCACATGGAAGCCCAAGCTAGGCTTGTTCTTCCAAATCTACCCACCAACTAGGCCCTGCAAAGACAAATCGATACACCCTGCAAGGATCTCAATTCAAATGCATCATGATGAGTAAATAAAATCATTAAAAGAGTCATCTAAGAAAGTACATCCAAACCATCTCATCAAAATAAACCAATTCTCAAACACCTTATGTAATTTGTGAATTTTAGGTTTGGGAGGGTCGACAAAATGACCTATTGGGTGAATCGTACCTCAAGTGTAGGGGTGTTTCCCGAGGGGACCTCCTTGTAAGTCATGTATATGAGGTGTCATGGATAAGTGGAATACTTTTGGGCATGGGGTTCATGACATACAAGGGTTCGTGTGTTGCACCTTTGTTTTCAAGCCCATTTATTGCCTTTTATTCTTTTAGGATGTTTCCAGGTTGAATCCAAGGTGGGGCTTCTTCCTAATCATGAAAAATCATGCCCACCTTGACTCTACCCTGCTCACATCATGCGTCTCCAAGTTGAAAACATGTGTGGGGATTCTACCTAAGAAATAAAAATAGTTCCCACACATGATCCATCCTGGTTGGCATTTTGTTATTAATTATTCTTTTATGGGTCCCAATCAGTTTCTTATGAGAGGCATCTCATTGTCCTTGGGATCCATGGGAAAGCATATAGAAGGTTAATTATTGGATTTTATATTTTTCTAGTTACAAGCCTCTAGGCCTTCATCCCCTTCTTCCCATGAAATCAGGGACAACCCCTTCTTGGGTCAGTACACCCAAAAAATCTCAAAAGGTGAGGAAATGAGGGGATGAAGTGTGGAAAGTGACAAGTATGGTTGGGAGTGGCATGATGAATCGTCAAAAGGACACCATAGTAGCATCCCTATCCCTAAGGGTGACCCACTTACTACGGTGCAATGTCAACCACCAAAGTGAAATGGGGCAAAGAGCATAATATCCAAGCAAACGTCACATAATCAAAAGAAGTAATAGATGCAACAAACTCAAATTCCTCAAATATTGAAATGAAACTCACCATAATACATGACTTGTACCTCATAGAGAAATATCCAATGTCTCTGTATGCCAGCTAATGTGGTGGATATCGTTGTGATGAACCTGGAGCTGTGGTGGTGAGGTGGGTCTCTGTCTATGCAAGTGGACATTGTTTTTCAATTTTTCTCTTGGTACTCCATGTCTGAAACCTAAGGGCCTTGGGACATCATCTCCTTAGTTATCCCCAAGAGTTGGGGATAACATATGGCTTCTACTTGGGGACACGTCCTCATTGTAAAGTGCATGAGACCCGTAGTATCTCCTGGTGGAACTGTGCCTACACTGAAACATAAAACTATAAAATATATGGTGATTCTATCACCCCTCATCCATATATATCAAAATAAAAAATGAAATCTAATCTAGAAAAGAAAATTTTAGCATTTTTTCAAAAATTTATAAACTAAATGGTGCGAAGTCGCGACCCTCACGGTCCAACCCACTCCCACCAGGACCTTCTTTGTTCCTTGTACCGAAGAGTCAAAGAACTCTTCCTACACCTCTCAGGAGCTACCCACAGTAAAACCTTTGGCGATCTTCCCTTCGCTTCTCGGGAAATCGGATTTCGCGGATTCATGAATCTCACGGCACCGTTCTCATGCACTTCAACCCTCTGAACCCCGATCTCCGAGGGTCAACAGTCAACACCTCTATCCTGTTAGGGTTTCCCTATCGGGAAATCGGCGAATGTGATGTCGCTTTACACTCGCGCCACAGAATTCTGAATGTTGATATGCATGTGCGCTAATCCCGCGCCATGTCACCTCCCCTCTCTGCTCCTATCAGGAATCGTGGGATCGCGATTTTATCGGTCGCGATTTCTTTGCAAAATAAAACCCCGAGTGTTGAATCCCGATCTCCCGAGATCTCCTGCCACCTGTCTTTGTCACGATCGACGGCTCCGATAAAATCGGCTATTCGCGACTCACGATTTACACAGGGCATAAAACTCTCACCCTACCAAACTCTGAATGTCGAACCGTGATGGGCGTTGGTCCTTACCTCCTGCACCAAAGAGCTAATCTTCGCGCAACTCTTTCCCTGATCCAATGGTCAGCGGGATTTCGCACTTCTCCTCTGCGATCCCTGACCGTTGATTCTCCTTCTTGGAGATCTCTCCTTCCCTAAAGTGTCGGTCCTATTCGACCTCCTTTTGGTCTGTTCCTACAGTGTTTACACGGAACTATCCCTCCTGAGCTTTATTTCTTCCACTCCTTTAACTGAAGGTTGGCGCACTTCTTGCGCTCATATCCAATCAATCTCTGAGTGTTGGGTTTTCTGGATTCGGTGCACTCGTAGCCACTGTAATCCCTGGATTCCTTTGCTCGGACAAAGTGCTGAGACTTTTAACCCAGCTTGCACTCCTCCTGTGCGGCTCTAACAAACCTAAATCACTTCTGGGTGAAACGAGAATGAGAGCTTAACTGCTGAGCCTCATCAACGCACTCTTATGCGAATGAATTTGACTGCACTCTATGCAGGAATCTCTTGGCTTACGCAGAGAAACAATTGAAACTCATTCTCTTCTATTTCAGACTTCAACAAATCTCTGAAATCACATGCATAGCATATTCACAGCAATTGCATACAAAGAAGACACACATTCACAAGAACATAAGCACATACACAGAGAAAATAGCACCAGTCATGAATTGAATCAAAAACTCTTTCTATTAATTCAATTTGTACATGAGGGCTCTCCACAAGTTCTCTGCTTGCTCTTCTTCTTGCACCTATATGAATGAATAATACAATGATACAAAGGAGGGTGCCTATATTCCGTTTGCCCTCTCGAATTCTACAACTATCAAATCTACAATAAATTCCTATCTAACAGCTTTAATTCTAATAAATGCCTTCCTATCTATAATACAATACAAGTGTGCTTCATTACATTAACTCATTAATGCTTGGCCCAATCAAATATCAAGGTAAAATTCAAAAAGAAGTTTGTTGGCTTGTTCAGCTGTCTTTCCCTGCTCCACGCGCTGGCTCGCTTGATAAGTGAGCGATGCTCCTGCATCATACTCCTCGGCTCAAAATATTTCATGGGCTCCTGTCCATGATCTCCTGCACGATGTGATCATGCTTTTTTATCACTGCTTCAGTCTCCCAACTGGCATCTTCCACTGGGTGATTCTTCCATTTCACCAGGTATTCAAAATACTACTTCCTTCTGGTCTTTTTTCCCACTCGCTTGTCCAGTATGCACTCCATCTACGGTTTCTGTGCAACTGGTAATTATTTCTGCCACTGGATCACTGGTTCCTCATCACTTCCAGCTCCTGCTTCTTCGGCCCTGTATGGGTATAAATCCAAAACATTGAAAATCGGAGATATCCCAATGCCCTCAGGCAACTCAAGTTCATATGCATTCTCCCCGAATTTCTTCAGGACTCTGCATGGTCCAATTTTCTTCATCTTGAGTTTATTATATGTTCCCCTCGGGAACCTTTCTTTCCTCAAGTGTGCCAGAACCATGTCCCCAACTTCAAACTGAAGTTGTCTCTTCCTTTGATCGGATCTGCGCTTATACGCTTGATTCGCCTTCTGCAGTCACTGCTTCACCTGTGTGTGAAGTTCCTGCATTGCTTCAGCGAATTCTTCAGCACTCGCGCTGCTAGTTTTAGCCTGTCCTGACTCTCTGAGCTCAGACACTCCCCTCGGCTGTGTTCCATACAAAATCTGAAACGGACTCTTACCTGTACTCCGATTCACCGAATCGTTGTACGCGAATTCTGCCTGTGGTAGGATCTGATCCCAACTGTTGTGGTGCTCTGTCACCAGGCTTCGCAGTAAGTCTCCAAGACTTCTATTGACCACCTCAGTCAGTCCATATGTCTGTGGATGATAAGTCGAACTAAATGCCAAATTAGTTCCCAGCTCCTTCCATAGCATCCTCCAAAAATGACCTATGAACTTTGTATCCCGATCTGAGACTATGCTTCTCGGCAATCCATGCAATCACACAATCTCTTTGAAAAATAAATTTGCGATGTGGGTTGCATCGTTGGTCTTATGACACGGAATAAAATGTGCCATCTTCGAGAACCAGTCTACCACCACAAAAATGGAGTCAACTCCTCTCTGCGTTCTCGGCAATCCCAAAACAAAATCCATACTAATGGCCTCCCATGGCCTCTCGGGTATGGGCAACGGCTGATAGAACCCGTGTTTACTTTCGGCCCTTCGCATGTTGACATATCTAGCATCTGTCAATAAAATGGTTGACATCAGTGCACATCCCTGGCCAAAAATATGACTCGCTCAGCTTGGCGAACATTTTATCATGTCCAAAGTGACCTTCTAATCCTCCGCTATGTTTTTCCTTTACCAAATTCTCCCTCATGGAGAAATTCGGTATGCACAATTGGTTGCCTCTAAACAACAATCCATCATGGATCATAAAATCTATCCATGGACTTCGATCCCTGAGAACTGGGTTCTCAGCTGCTTCATAAGCTTCCCCGAAATCTGCATCACCTGCATACATGTCCTTCAGATTTTCAAAACCCAGCGTTTTGACTCTGAACTCCTACAACAATAAACATTTCCTGCTCAAAGTGTCAGCCACTTTGTTAGCAGTTCCTGAAATGTGCTTGATCACAAATGTAAAATTCTGCATGTACTCTACCCATTTCGCATGCTTCTAGTTCAACTTCTCCTGCTGACTCACGAACTGCAATGCATGATTATCATTGTACAGCACAAATTCCTTGGGTATTAAGTAATGTCTCCACTTTTTCAATGCCTGTATAATGGAATAAAACTCTTTTTCGTATGTGGAGTATTTCAGCTTGGCATCATCCAATTTCTTGCTGAAATATGCTACAGGTCTGTCATCCTGACTCAAGACCCCTCCAATAGCATACCCACTGGCATCACACTTTACTTGGAAGGTTTTCTGAAAATCGGGCAACACCAAAATTGGTTTCTCTGTAATCTTCCGCTTCAACAGATTGAAGCTTCTTTCAGCCTCCGCTGTCCAATGGAAAACCTTATGCCACTTCCTTACTGTGTCCATCATCGCTGCGCTGATTCCACTAAAATTCCGAATGAATTTCCTGTAGAAGCTAGCCAAACCGTGAAAACTCCTTACCTCAAAAACATTCCTGGGCGATGGCCAATTCTTTATTACGTTCACCTTCTCAAGATCCATTTTTAGCTCATTCGCCGAAATCACAAAACCCAAATAAACGAGTTATGTCTGCATGAAGGAACATTTCTTCATGTTGACTAACAGCTTCTCCTGCTGCAGTCTTCTCATCACAATGACTAAATGCTTCAAATGCTCGGCCTTGGTTTTACTGAATATCAGTATGTCGTCCAGATATACGACCACGAATTTGCTAATGAATTCCCTCAGGACTTCATTCATCAGCCTCATAAAGGTGCTCGACGCGTTTGTCAAGACAAACGGCATGAACAACCATTCGTACAAACCCTCGCTTGTTTTGAATGTTGTCTTCCACTCATCTCCCTCTCTCATGCGAATTTGGTGGTATCCGCTCTTGAGATCTATCTTTGAAAAATAATTTGCCCCGCTCAAGCAATCCATCAAGTCATACATTCTTGGCAGTGGAAACTTGTAACTGATGGTGATTTTATTAATCGCTCTGGAGTCTGTACACATTCTCCAGCCTCCATCCTTCTTCGGACTCAGCACTTTCGGAACAACACACGGACTAAGACTTTCTCTGACCAGTCCTTTGTCCAGCAAGTCTTGCACCTGCCTCTTGACCTCCTCGTTCTCCTGAGGTATCAACCTGTATGCTGCCTTGTTCGGCAAAATTTCTCTGGGTATGAGGTCAATGTGATGACTCACACTCTGCATCGGTGGCAACGAACAAGGTATTTCATCCACGATGATATCAACGAACTCTCCCAGCAGTTCCTGAATCTCCTCCATCAAGTCGTCCACTCTTGTGCTTGTCAGGACAATTTTCGGTTTCCTGACCACAAAGAATTGTGGATCTTCATTTTTCTCCATCTCCATGAGAAGTTCTTTCCCACTCATGAGAAGTATGGTGCTAGTTATTTCCGGCTTCACCTCCTTATCTTTTATCGGTAGGAGTGTGTGTGTTTTCCCATCCTTCTCCAAGGTATATGTGTTCAACCTCCCATCATGAACAACATTTCTGTCATACTGCCATGGTCTCCCCAATAATACATGACAGACATCCATGGGTATAACGTCACATAGAATTTTATCTTTATATTCACCCATTTTAAATTCAACCAAGCATTGTTTTGTAACACTTACCTGGTGTCCTTTCTGCAGCCATGACACTTTGTATGGGCTCGGGTGCTTATTTGTCTCCAGCTCCAACTTCTCCACCATCTCGGTCGAAACGAGGTTGTCGGTGCTTCCGCTGTCCACTATGACCTTGCATTTCCAGCCCTTGGTCTTGCACGTGGTCTGGAACAGTCTAGTTCTTTGATTTGTATCCTCCACCTCTTTCTCATGTTTCAAGAGAACTTTGTGCACTGTCAGTGACTTCCCACTTCCATTGTCTTCATCCTCCACATCACGCCTCTGCGCCTCAGTGACGTGATATTTTCCTCTATCCATTTTTCTATCTGGATAGTCCACGGCTTTGTGTCCGTCCTTCCCACATGTAAAACATGTGATGATTCCTCCTTGGCCTCTTCCTCTACCTCGGGTATGAGGAAATGCGTTGGCGTAAGCATAATCTCCTTGCTGATCGGTTTGTTGTCTCCTCGGCTCATCATATTGCTTTCTCTGTTGTGAGGTTCCACCTCTTTTAGCTTTTCCCTGAGGCTTCTTCCACTCCTCCTTGGGCTTTTGGGTTCTCTCTTGGGCAACAGCCTTGCCTCTGGGATGACTTCTACCTCGCCCTTGCTGTCCCTTCTTGCAGCTCAGCTTCTCCTTGGCTTTCAAAGCCATATGGTACACAGCCTCAACTGTTCGGATGGTAACCATGCTCAATTCATCCTAAATGTCATACCTCAACCCATTTAGGTACCTCACCACCTTTTCGTCATCACTCTCCTGATGACCTGCTTGAATGTTGAGCCTATAAAATTCCTTGGTGTACTCCTTCACCGTCATCAACTTCTGTCTCAGGTTCTGCATCCGCCTGAACAGTGTGATCTAATAGTCTCTCGGGATGAATTTCGCTTTCATCTTAGCGATCATCATGTCCCAGCTTTTGATTTTTTGTTTGCCTTTGCAGCGCCTATCCGCCTGCAACTCATCCCACCATAAGGCTGCATGTCCTTTTAATTTTGTAACAACATGCCTTACCTTCTTGTCCTCTTCAATGTCCTCTTAATCGAAGTAGGTGTCGAGTGCTCGGATCCAATCCAACAACTCTTCTGCATTTAGACTCCCCTCATAGATGGGAATGTCCATCTTGGTCTTTGAGCTCATCCTGGAGATAGCTCTGATCAACCGTTCGGTCGAAGCATCTTCTGCAGTGACCTCTTCTGCATCGTGTCCAGCTTCCTCTTCTACCTCGGGATCACTGAACTCACCAGCGCCGACTCCACGTCTCTGCGCTGTCTCCATCTCCTCAAGCCTCGCTCGGAGACCTCGCATATGTCGTTCCATCTCATCATTTCTTGATGGTCTGCCCCTTCTTCGCACCTCCCTATCTTCAAGATCTAGTGACTGCCTTTCTCTTCTCAGCAGCATGGTGTCTTCCTTGTCCCTGCTTCAGAAAGCAAAGACTCCAAGCTCTGATACCACTTGGTGCGAAGTTGCGACCCTCACGGTCCAACCCACTCCCACCAGGACCTTCTTTGTTCTTTGGCTCGAAGAGTCAAAGAACTCTTCCTACTCCTCTCGGGAGCTACCCATGGTAAAACCTTTGGCGATCTTCCCTTCGCTTCTCGGGAAATTGGATTTCACGGATTCACGAATCTCACGGCACTATTCTCGTACACTTCAACCCTTCGAACCCCGATCTCCGAGGGTCAACAGTCAACACCTCTATCCTGTCAGGGTTTCCCTATCTGGAAATCGGTGAATGTGATGTCGCTTTACACTCACGCCACATAATTCTGAATGTCGATATGCACGTGCACTAATCCCACTCCATGTCACCTCCCCTCTCTGCTCCTATCGAGAATCGCGGGATCGCGATTTTATCGGTCGCGATTTCTTTGCAAAATAAAACCCCGAGTGTCGAATCCCTATCTCCCGAGATCTCATGCCACCTGTCTTTGTCACGATCGACGGATCCGATAAAATAGGCTATTCATGACTTGCGATTTACACAGGGAATAAAACTCTCACCCCGCCAAACTCCGAATGTCGAACCCCAATAGGCGTTGGTCCTTACCTCCTACACCAAAGAGCTAATCTTTGCGCAACTCTTTCCCTAATCCGATGGTCAGCGGGATTTCGCACTTCTCCTCTGCGATCCTTGGCCATTGATTCTCCTTCTTGGAGATCTCTCCTGCCCAAAAGTGTCGGTCCTATTCGACCTTCTTCTGGGCTGTTCCTACAGTGTTTACACGGAACTATCCCTCCTGAGCTTTATTTCTTCCACTCCTTTAACTGAAGGTTGGCGCACTCCTTGCGCTCGTATCCAATCACTCTCTGAGTTTTGGGTTTCCTGGATTCGGTGCACTCACAGCCACTGTAATCCCTAGCTTCCTTTTCTCGGACAAAGTGCTGAGACTTTTAACCCGGCTTGCACTCCTCCTGTGCGGCTCTGACAAACCTAAATCACTTCTGGGTGAAACGAGAATGAGAGCTTAATTGCTGAGCCTCATCAATGCACTCTTATGTGGATGAATTTGACTGCACTCTATGCAGGAATCTCCTGCCTTACGCAGAGAAACAATTGAAACTCATTCTCTTCTATTTCAGACTTCAACAAATCTATGAAATCACATGCACAGCATATTCACAGCAATTGCATACAAAGAAGACATACATTCACAAGAACATAAGCACATACACAGAGAAAATAGCACCAGTCATGAATTGAATCAAAAACTCTTTCTATTAATCCAATTTGTACATGAGGGATCTCCACAAGTTCTCTGCTTTCTCTTCTTCTTGCTCCTGTATGAATGAATAATACAATGATACAAAGGAGGGTGCCTAAATTCCGTTTGCCCTCTCGAATTCTACAACTATCAAATCTACAATAAATTCCTATCTAACAGCATTAATTCTAATAAATGCATTCCTATCTATAATACAATACAAGTGCGCTTCATTACATTAACTCATTAATGCTTGGCGCAATCAAATATCAAGGTAAAATTCAAAAAGAAGTTTGTTGGCTTGTCCAGCTGTCTTTCCCTGCTCCACGCGCTGGCTCGCTTGATAAGTGAGCGATGCTCCTGCATCACTAAACATGAAATCAATATGCAAATACAAGAAATAAGGATTACCTACCTACTTACCTAGGGCCTTGGGGCCCTAAAGATCAAGTAATAGTTGATGTCAAGTTAATTCATACAACTAGTGAAACCAGTTGATCATCTCATCAAAGTATCTCCCCATGTGCATAATTATGTAAAACAACAAAGACAAGTTAAGCACGTAATGATCATGACCATAAATAGATATATAATAAATCATGAAGTGAAATGAATGGATATGCGTGGGAGGGAGGAAATCATGTTGGAAATAGAAACCATCAGCCTGATCATTTTTCCTGAAAGTGTATCCACAAGCCTGATCAATGCATGTCTGAAGAGGGATACCATATGTAGACGATGACTCATCTTCATATTTACCTAGAAACTAATTGCTTCCTGAAGGCTAAGAAAGAAAAAGATATCCCAAGAAAACCTTATGAGTCCTTAGAGAAGAGGAAACCAGATAAGGGAGGACCTTAGGTCCTAAGAAGGATTATTTTCCCACATCCAAAACATGTTGCTTATTTATCTGTAAATCCTTCTGAAGGGCCCCAAGATGAAAACATTGTTTCTCTATGGTATGATACTTTGACTTCTCTAGAATGGCCACACACTGGTATCGATCTAAATCTAATGACGAAGGTAGTTGAAAGTCCTCATAGAACAAGCCTACATCCCCAAAATGATCTACATCACAGCTCCCATGGGATGACTAAAAATCACCCTAAAAATGTTGTGATAGGTCATCCTTGAATGGGTGGAACAAATCTATAACCATGTCATCATAAAGTTTCCAAACATATGAATCATATACACATGAATACTAGTCCTCTAAAGGTTAAAACTCAACCCCATTTGCTTGAGAGTTACCCTCAATGTCACAAATGGGGTCTCTATCAAAAATGAAATGACAAAAATATCATGTGTATCTCCTAGTTTGTATGAAATTGTCTATGTGATCATCAACCATATCCAAGGTTTCTTTCATATGACCATCAGAGTGACCAAAAATTACCATCTATTTGTCTTTGTGTCCAGGAAAGGTAGAGGATAGGGCGACATCAACTAGATATTTAATTTCTTCATCATTGAGACTAATTGCTTCTTCAACTTCATGCACAGGAGGAGAGTAAGGCTAGACAACCTTACCTTCATCAAGAGGGAGAAAAGATAATGATGTCTCAACATGTTGTGATTTGTCATAATTCTTCTTTCTTCTTATTTACATGCCCTCCATCGCCTCTTCATCGCAAGGGGATTGATCCTTCATACAAAATACTTTGTTTTCTTCCTTTCAAAAGGAATTGTCACATCCAAGGGATCCTCTAATACTTCTTCACTTCAAAAATCATGGAATAAAGTATCATCAATATCTTCAAAAGGGTCACAATTCATCATGTTCTCTTCTTGATGTGCAGGTGAAGCAGAGGCTTGGATGTCTTCATCAAGTGGAAGGGAAGATATAAGCACTTCATCTTCATCAAATGTCTCGTTCGGATATTCAACATGAGAAGCTTCATTGGGATATTCTTCAATATTTTCTTCATCCTCATCTATAGGAAAACCTTCTCTACAAAGAGTGTCTTTGAGCTCTTGGAAAGTATCTTGCAAATTCTGGATAGTTGGTAGATAATTCCCGAGAAATTCTTCTATGAGATTTGTAGAAGATGGGATACATCTTGGATTTAATGAGTGTGAAAGACAACTCCTTTGATTTGTTTCCACTGAAGATACAAAAATTTCCATCAACACATTTTCATGTAGCACATTTAACCTTGAAGCATACTTCATATAATTCCTGACATGGGTGACTATTAGAGCTCGATCACCATTAAATTTAGGGAAATTTTCCCTCCACTCTGTAGAGCAATGATTTGGATATTCGGGGATATTCTGAACATAAAGAGAAGGGTACACCTTATGGAATTCCCATGGTAAGTCCCATGAGGCCATGGTTCCATTACTTGGGGTAATACCTCAATGGAGTTTCCAGATGAGATCAAGGCTCATCAAAGGATGTAAATGGTAGTCAAAGAAAGGTGGGTTCTTGGAAAGTGGAGTCACCAAATGAAATTCAAGAAGAGCTAATCAAGGGTGGAAGGGGAACGTCCTTCAGGTGGATTCATCAGGAGAACTAGGGGACGAATTTGGGATATCTTTCCAAAGTTTCGTTAGGGTTCAGAAGAGGATTCAAAATCCTCCCTGGCAACAATGCCAAAATGTTATCGCACAAGTTGTAGGTTTAGAAAATCCCGAACCAAACCACAATATGGAAAAAACTAAGAGAACACCTACCCACTATCACCTTAGATAGGTATTCTCATCACTTTAGAGGTGAATTGATCACCTCAAGGGGGGAATCTCAGGTGATTCTAGGGGGAAATGATACGGAAAGTGAGATGATGGCTTTGATGGAACCTCTTGGAAGTGTTTTAAGGTTTCCAAGTCTTTGAGTACCTATGGAAAGTGTTTGTACATGCCTGAGACACAATAAAATCCAATTGTACGAGCTATATGTTAGGTGGAAGAGTAAGTTAATATTTCTATCTCTATTTGCAGTAGTCAACAAAAATATATATCGGCAAGAAAATCAATTACTTACTACAGAAATAACCATAAAAAGTATCAAGTATTTATTGGGAAATGAAGCACTAAACATGTAGACTCATTCCCAATACTTTAGCACAATCTTTGATGGTGAATTAGGGCAGAAAAAAAGATGTTTTAAGATATTTTTCAGAGCAGCCAAGTGGCTGTAGAAAAAAATTTCTACGGCATCAACTTTCAGCCCAAGGAATTAACCGGAAAAATTCCCAACAATAGACAACATCAAGTAGATTAACAATAGCAACTTTCCAACTATTTCCAATGGTAAAAGAATGAGAAATTAAGCTTGAAAAAGAGAGTTTGCAGCAGCCCTAATGGCTGTAGAAAAAGTTTGTAACAGCAGCAAGATATCCTTGACCAATCAAAATTCCCTAGTGGCTCAAGCAATCGATTAAGCCAAAGAATTGATTCCACTTTGAAAAAAATCAATATCTCGTAAAAACATTATTTCAATGCGAGAAATTTGTTTCTCCACTGAAATAAAATATCAGTTCCTTGCAAATGGGTTTTAGATTCTTCTTGTATTAGTTTAAGAATACTAAATATTAAGGGGTGTAATCCCTTTTACTCCCTTGAGATAGCAATCCTAACAAGGTAAAGTCTAGGAGAGTGTAAACCCTTTTACTCCTCCTAGCAACCTTTGCAATAGCCTTTTCAACAAACAATAATGAAAAAAATGGGTGGAGGTTGTAAATCCTTATACTCCTCCAAGAATCTATCCAATAACAAGGATGGAACAAGAAAGAAACCTAACAAGGTGCATATTTTCCTTACCAATTCCAAGAAATTCCAAGACAAAACCCTAGTTACCAAGCAATTTTCATCACCAAAGCAAAGAGAAAGAGCCTCCAAGAGTAGAAAACCACTTCCTTCCATAAGACAAGAGATAAACCATATCATAATGGAGAGAGAGAATGAATTTTCCCAAGTAGTGTGAAAATTCCAGCCAAGTATCCTTCTCCATATGGGAGAGCTATGATTCAAATGAGATACACATGATCTCTATTTATACAAAATGTTCTAAACAAATTTTGTCCAAAACAATGGGTAAAACATAAGATAAGGGGTCAACAACCCTTATATTTCCCCTTTACACAAAATAATAATTTTTAATTCATACTTTTACACATAGAATAAATAATAAAACATGACATCACCCTTTTTTTGGGAAACATTTGGTACTTTTGGTCAAATAGTTGAGTTTGAGAAGGGAATGTTAGGCCTCCATAGGCCAATGGTCTTGAATCAATTCCTTTCTTCCATGATCCAAGGGTTCTTTCCTCCAAAATGTGCCAAGTTTCCTCAACACCACCAAACCCTATCCCTAATATGATGTCAAGCCCTCAAAGGTGACATTTTGGCCTCCTTATGCTAATCGTTTGGGTGGTAGGGGCTAGGGGAGGTCCTCCATGATGTATTCTATGCCTCCAAAGGAATGTATTCATCATTTGGCATGTGGGCCCTTGGCATCCAACCTGTGTGATTCAATCCCCATGGAATCCCAAACTAGGATTGTTCTTCCAAATATGTCCACTAGCTAGGTCTTGCAAAGACAAATGGAGATTCCCTCCAAGAATCTCAAGTAAAATTCCTCATTATGAGTAAATAAAATCAATAAAGGATCCATATAAGCAAGTACATACAAACCACCTCATCAAAATAAACCAATGCTCAAAGACCCTATGCAATTTTCCAAGTTCAGGTATGGGAGGGTTGACAAAACGATCTATTGGGTGAATCGTACCTCAAGTTTAGGGTTGTTTCCCGAGGGGACCTCCTTCTAAGTCATGTATATGAGGTTTCATGGATGAAGGGAATACTTTTTGGCATGGGTTTCATGACATACAAGGGGTCGTAGTGTCTCATTTATGGGTGCCTTTGTAGAGGTTGTGTTTCACCTTCATTTTCAATGCAACCTTTTTCCAAGCCCATGTATTGTCTTTTATATTTTTGGATGTTTCTAGGTCGAATCCAAGGTGGGGCTTCTACCTAAGCATGAAACATTGTGACCACCTTGACTCTACCCTGGTCACATCATGCTTCTCCAAGTTGAAAACATCTGTGGGGCTTCTACCTAAGCAATAAAAACAGTGCCCACACATGCTCCATCATTGTTGGAATTTTGTTATTAATTATTCTTTTACAAATCCCATCTATTTCTTATGAGAGACATTTCATTGTCCTTAGGATCCCCGAGTGAGCATCTAGAATTTTAATGATTGGATTTTAACTTTTTCCAGCTACAAGCCTCTCGGCCTTCAACCTCTTCTTCCCATGAAATGAGGGACAACCCCTTCATGGGTCAGTACACCCGAAAATCCCAAATGGTGAGGAAATGAGGGGATGAAGTGTGGAAAGTGAAAATTATTGTCAAGAGTGGCATGATGACTCATCAAAAGGACCTCCCAATAGCATCCCTATCCCTAAGGGTGACCCACTTACTAGGGCGCAATTTCAACCATCAAAGTGAAATAGGGTGAAGAGCATAATGTCCAAGCAAACGTCACATAATCAAAAGCAGTAATAGATGAAACAAACTCAAATTCCTCAAATATTGAAATGGCACTCACCATAATACCTTACTTATACCTCATGGAGCAAGACCCAATGTCTTCTGGAGGCCATTTGATGTGGTGGATACCGTCGCGACGAACCTAGAGCTGTGGTGGTGAGGTGGATCTCTGTCTATGCAAGTGGACATTGTTGGTCAAGCTATCTCTTGGTACTCCATGTCTGCAAACTGAGGGCGTCAAGACATGATCTCCTTAGTTATCCCCAAGAGTTGGGGATAAAAATTCCAAGTAATCCACATTTAATAAAAGAACCGCCCAAACAAGTGCATTAAATCCCCTCTTTTCAAATTAAACAAATGCTCAAAGACCTTATAAACTTTCCCAAATTTAGGTATGGGAGGTGTGTCATGGTGCCCTATTTGGTAGGCCAATCCCAAAGCCAAGAGATGTTTCCTAAGAATAACCTCTCTAGATCATGCAATGGATATGAGGTGGATGGGGAAAGAATCTTGGGCATGGGGTTCTTGACATATCAAGGGATCATATTGTGTCATTTATGGGTTCCTTTGTGGAGGGTGTGTCGCATCCCTTGTTTTGCAATGCAACATTTTTCCAAGTCCTTTATTTTCTTTTCTCTTGTTTTTATGATCAGAACATTGAGTGCTATGTGCAATGGAAATAAAAATACCATAGCAACACCACTTGAAGTTATAACACATTGAGTGTTATGTGCATTGGAAATTAAAGAACACCTCAATGCATTCCTCCATCAAGCGGGATACTTTTTATTTATTTTCTTTTTAAAAGTTCCTTTATTTTTTATAGAGAAGTTATTTGTGGCTCTTAGGACCTTAGGGTGAGCATCTGAAAGGATAGATTATGTCTTTTGATTTGTACAGTGCTAGCTACAACACTTCTAGTCTTTAGCTCCTTCTTCCTGTGAAATGAGGTACAAACCCTTATTGGGGTCAATGAACCAAAAAAACCCAAAATATGAGGAGGCATAAGGAAATGAGTGTGTAAAGTGGTAATCATAAGTAGGAATGGTATGACGACCCTTCAAGGATACCCCACAGTAGCAACCCTTTTCTCGAGGGTGACCAACTTACTAAGATACCATGCCAACCACTAAGGTGAAATTAGGAAAAATATATGATTTCCAAGAAAATGTTCCATAATCAAGACATGACTCTTTTCAACATGCTCAAATTATTCAAATATTAAAGTGACACTTACCATGAGAATAGACTTGTTACCTCATGAAGAAAGACGTATTGTCTTCCGTGGACCAAGATGGTGTGGTGGATGTCGCTATGTTGTTGACAATGAGCGGTGATGTGTGGTGGAGAGGAGGGGATATATCTACTGAATGTGGTCTATGTTGGTCAATCTGGCTCTCAACACTCCATCTCTACTACCTGCAGGCCTCGAGAGATCATCTCCTTAGTTACCCCTGGGTTGGGGGGGTAACATCTGGCACCTACATGGGGACATGTGTTGAACCTAGAGTACATGAGAACCTCAACATCTCCTAGTATGACATGTTCCTACACACACTTATACAAACATTAGAGTATCGGAGGATGGCGAACTCACCCCTTTATTCATATTATAAAAACTTCAAAAAAAATCAAAATTGAAAACTATAATATTTCTTAAAAAGAGAATTTTTTTTTTGCGTTTTTCAAAAACTTCTAACTTACATGTAATCGTGAACACTCAACTCAAACAAATGTATCACAACAACTATGCATGAATGCAAGAAAAGAAATATGTAAATCAAATATATGTGTGCAAATCTAGGCAAATTCAACTACACTATCATGGCATGCATATGCAACTATGATACAAATGCAAATGATCTACCTATTTACCTAGGGCCCGAGGGCCATAGAAATGAGGTCACATTTATGTAGGGTCAGAGGATAGACCCATCAACTGGTAATTTCATATTCCTCCCATCCATGGATGATAAATAATAAGTATCCCTTTTATACTTATTCCTAATAATGTAAGGACCAAGCCATAGAATCTCACTTTTCTTGTCATACTTTGGCTTTCCCTTTGTTTTATCCCACATGAGTGCAAGGCTTCCTTCGTCAAATTCAACATACGGTAGATCTTCAATGTAATTTTTTGTGGGAGGATCTTCTTCGACCATACATTTGATAGCTTATTCTCACTCATGATCCCTCTTTCCCTCATCCTTATTAAGTATCTTGATGTATCCTAGGTCCTTTCCCTAGTATTTCACAAGTTTCTCCTTATACTTATCTGTCTTTGGAAAAAGTGTATCAATACAGTATTCTCCTACAAATGGTAAATACCTAGGATCATAATCAATGACCTAAGGTGTCACATCATATTCATAATAACTCCAATAGTCTGGGCTATTCAAATCAATTACATGATTCTTGGCAACTGGTTGACTATATAGAATCTCAAATGTCTCATCCCCCATAGGGATATGTGCATGATTCAAGTCCATACTGAGAAAAGAACCAAGGGTATCATACCATCTTCTTGACAGGACCATGCCCCAAGCATCGGGTACATCAATCGCAACCACATTCATATTGATTTCGATGTGGGGGAACAATTGTAAGTAAACCTTAAAATCCTCTATGGGACCATAAACCTTCACTTTTTTTGAATCGATACCACAAATGTTTCCATAAGGATGGGTTGTTTGCAAACCAAGTTGTTTCATGACCTTTAGTGTCATTACATTTTTTGGAGCCCTGAAATCCAGCATATAATTGTTTAGAAGAAAACCATTTATGCCTAAAGAGAGGTAAAAAAGGGGGTTGTCTTCTCTCTGGTTTCCATGATACATAGTATTTAAAATTATTGGAGGGTCCCCTACTTCATTTTGTATTCTTAAAGTCTTCAAGACTTCTTTCCTTATAGAAGGAATCTTGCACATCTCGACCATGGGTGTATTCTTAAAGTCTTCAAGACTTCTTTCCTTATAGAAGGAATCTTGCACATCTCAACCATGGGCACCACCATGTTCATTTTTCCAATCATATTAGGTACATCGATATTTAGGCTAAGATCTTCATTTTTTGATGTGGGATGTGGTAGTAGGTCATGAATGGGAGGTGGAGGCACCACCTATTTTGCTGGAGAAGGTGAAGTTGGTACTTTATTTCTCCTGGACCATGTAAAAAAAATAAAAAATCCTCAACCTCTCTTTTAAAGCTTCATCCATTTGGTCCAATATTTCCAGCCGAGATCGTCTAACTACCCCCTTCCTAACTTCATCAAGTTTTTCTTCTGTAATGTCAATGTATTCATCATCCTCGAGTGTGTAAGTTGTATCAATGAAGTTCAACTAATCTGTAGACCATGGATCTTCTTATTTTCTCTGTCTCAAACATTCATGTTCCCAATGAGGTTCTTTACAAAGAAAACACCATGATGATCCTTACATGTTAACCATTCCAATGGGATTCAAGGTGTCAAGTGATCTTGTTTCTTTTTGTGGCTTCAGCTTCCAACTTTTTTTTTCCCTCTGTTGTCTGATAAACTGAGGCCTTGGAGTAGAATTTTTCCTCTCTAAATTCGTCAACCTGCTAATGATTTGATTTTGGGTCTAGATAAACTGGGAATTCATTTGATCAAACTTTTGAGACAAAAGTGTGATTGGGTCTTATACATTGTTGGTCTATTTCTTTGTCTTATCATATGCTCTGGCACAAGGTAATTGAAAAGGCTTGATCTTTGAGATAATAATATGTTATTCAATCTGAACATTATACTATTTTTCCTTTTCTAAATTTCCAGGTATATTTCCCTTCAGAATAAAACCAAACTATCCTTAAAAGGCATTTAAATAAAGGAGGATAATGGTTGCTTCCAGTGGGAACAAGTCCTTTGGGATCTTGCTGAACAAGTTATCAAATATAGCATTGAATTCCTTCACTGTTTCATTCTCTTTCTTTTTAATTTGGTTGAATTGCATCAATAGCATTCCACTATCCTTCTTCGTTGTCCATATTTTTTTGAACAAATTTGTGAAAGATTGATATGACTGAAAGTGATAATCAGGTGAGATTTTGAACCACTTCTTAGTGTCTTCATCAAGAGAGGAAGCTAGTAAATTGATCACAACAACTTCATGTTTGATAGCGTTATCTTCCATAGCCACACCAATAGTGTCAAAATGTTCTTCTATTGTAACAACATTGTTTCCAGTGAATTTGGGAAACCACTTGTGATATTATTTTGGCATGTTATTGGGGTAGCCAATGATATTGGTCATATTCAATGGATTTTAAATGTTGTTATCCCAAGGATGATCCATTGGAGAGAAACGAAGGATCCCCTTAAATAAGGTCTTGACAACAAGTGGATTATGAGGAGGCCTTCGTTGATAAACTTTGGAAGGTTGGACCATCCCTTGGGAATTGTCTTTTCGAAAGATAGGTTTTTCAGGTTGTGGAGTCACCAAATGAACTTTATGAAAGTTCCATCAAAGGTCAAAAGGGAACTTCCCTCAAATGGAGTTTCCAGGTAAGCTAGAGGTATAGGATTTTGGATAGACTTTCCAAATGTCGTTAAGGGATCGGAAAGGATTCAAAATCCTCCCTGGAAATGACACCAAAAAATGTTATCACATGATTTGTAGTTAAGGAAAATCCCAACTCAAAAAAAAAAATGTGTGACACATCTAGGGACACCTATCATTATCACCTCAATAGATATACCCCTTGTTTTAGTAATGAACAAGTCCAACGCAAGGGAGGCTTCATGGGTGACCTTAAAGGGACGAAGGGAACAAGCACGAGAGTGGAAAGAGGCCCCTATTTCGGTCACTTGAACAAGGTGGATAAGGCTTATTGAAAAGAAAGGCTTGGGCTAGAAATGTCGATGGATTGAAGAACACTTTCAAAAGCACACATTAGGACAAATATCCCAAAGACAAATATTTTCAAATAAGCCACTAACCACTAATGATTTAGCAAGCTATGCTTTTATCCTAAAAACATAGCAAAAAGTAAGTTTATAATAGCAATGATAAAATTGTAAAAGTTGCAAGAATACACCGTCAAAATTTTCAATAAATGATATGGAATGAAAGTTTGCAACTAGTAGATAAAGATCAACCATTTAAGCATTAGTTTTGATGGTTATATTGGCTTCTACACAATTGTTATCAACAATAAGTAAATTGTAACAATAGAAATGTTTAACCACGGAAATCAACAAGTGAATGGCTCAAATTGAAGCTATAAACAAGCACTTTTATGTTCAATAAATAAACAATGATTTCCACGGATAAATTGTGACAAAAAATAAGAGGTAGCAGTGAAATTAGCATCCCTAATGTTTGTAGCTAACAATTTATAGCAACAGCAAATTAAAATCAAAATTTATCAATCATTTAATTACCAATCACTTGCATTTTATCATGAAGTAAGAGAGAAAGAGAGAGAGATATTGATATGAAACTTTGTCACTTTACTACATCAATGAAGACTAGTGCCTTTTGTTATCCCCAATTCTTAGGGATAACAAAGGAGATGATGTTTTGAGGCCCTCAGGTTGTAGACATGGAGTACCGAGAGATAGCTTGACCAACAGTTCCCACTTGCATAGACAGAGGCCCACCTCACCACCATAGGTCTCAGGTTCATCATGAGGGTATCCATTTTTAATATTATGGTAGCTTCAGGAGGTATGAACCTCTATTGTGACCTATGACAAGACTAGAATCCTCCGGAAGGAAGCAAAGAATTGAAGGAAACCCTAGACAAGTTTTCGGCTAAACAAATACATTTAAATTGAATTTATTGATACCCAGAAGGAGAAGTCAGCCCCAGTTAGCTTGGCCAGTTCACTATAAATACAGGGCGATATTTTCATTATTTCACATCTCAACAGTTGTAGTGAGAGCTAAATCTACGCAGGAAGTTGCAGGCAGCAGTAGTTTGGTGCACAAGTTTTCTAGGAGAGATTAAAAGTGGTGCGCTAGCTTCTGGGTGGGATCATTTGTTCAGCTTAGTTTCTATTTTCTTGCTTGGTGCATTAGCCTCTCTTGGCTATTGATTGCTACCAGAATTCTCTTCTTAGTCAAGGTGAAGGTGCTCGGAGGGTGGCTTCGGCTAGTGGTTGGGTGACGAGGGTATCGTCAATGGAAAAACGAGCACAATCTTCTATATTCTAACAGGTTATGGGCCCACACCCCTTTAGTTAACCTAAAACGTTGGAAGGAAACATAGCTTCTATATATTGATCTCATTGAGGAACTTTCACTAGGGTTACTAGCAAGAGAAGCTTCCTAAGCACTGCAGCTAGGGTTACTAGTAGTAGCAGTTGCAGAAACCCTAAATTCTCAAATATCACACCTTGTGATGGAGCATCTCGCTCAAGGAGAAGATATTCAGATGCACCCTAACTTAGTGCACCTATTGGAACACTCTGAAGACAGAAATGAAAAAGTTGAAGTTTTGAATCAAGGCATGACCAGTTACTAGTCAACCGAAGATATGTGTGAAACAATCAGTCTCTTACACTACTCAGCACTCACTGGGACAATTGAAGACAATATGTGGATAATCGACAGTGGAGCTTCCAGACACATGATGGGAGATCAAGCTAGACTCTCAAATCTAAATGAGAGAAACACATTGTACAAAGTGGATCTTGGAGATAAAAGAACCTACCCCGTCGAAGGATTTAGACAAGCCTCCGTCAAATTGGAATCAGGTAATCATGTTCACTTAAGCAATGTTTTATATGTACCTGGTTTAGAAAATAATCTTGTATCAATATCATGTTTAGAAGACAAAGGAAATAGAATAACCTTCATAGATGAAAAAGTGTTATCATGTCATAAAGATTATAGCATAGAAGATGTTAGGGTTATTGGAATACGTGAAGGGAATTTGTATAGACTACTAGAATGAAATGAAGAAGCCCTCGTACATGAAGAAGTCAACCCTAATGAGCTTTGGCGTAGAAGCTACGCTCATATAAATTATCAAAAATTACCTTTCCTCAGAAATATGGTTGAAGGGATACCTGAATTGAAGTCTACACACAAAGGAATTTGCAAGGGATGTGCCCTTGGGAAAAATATCAAGAAACCATTCCCAAGTAGCAACAACATATCTAAGGAAACCCTAGATCTAATACACTTAGATGTTTGTGGTCCAATGCCAGTCAGATATTTAGGAGGATCTCTCTACTATGTAACCTTCATAGATGACTATTCAAGGAAGACGTGGTTGTACCTACTGAAGTCAAAAGATGAAGTATTCAGCAAGTTCCAAGAATTCAAGGCAGAAATAGAAAACCTTACGAACAAGAAGATCAAGACATTAAGAATAGATAATGGAGGAGAATACACATCGAAGGACTTTGTTTCATTCTACAAATCAGCAGGGATTAGGAGGGAGCTTATTGTTCCTCATAATCCTCAACAAAATGGTGTAGCAGAAAGAAAGAACAGATCTATCGAAGAAACAATAAAGGCCCTATTGAACAATCAAGATCTATCCATGTTTTTATGGGGAGAAGAAGCAATGACGGAAATATACGTACAGAACAGAAGCCCTCATCACATATTGAAGGAAATGATACCAGAAGAAGCATTCTCAAGTAATAAACCTAACGTAGAAAACTTAAGAATATTTGGATGTCAAGTTTATTCTCATATTCCCAAAGATAAAAGAAATAAACTAGAACCCTCAGGAAAGAAGGGGATATTCGTGGGATATAGTGATTCATCCAAAGCCTACAGAATGTATATTCCAAAACAACACAAGATAGAAGTAAGCAGAGACGTAACATTCAATGAAAGGATGGCCTTTATAAAATCTATTGAAGAAACTATAGAAGAAGAAGAAAATGAAGAACCAAATGAAGAAAACACAGAAAGTGAAAATAACGAAAAGGATCAACCTGATCATCCTATGGAGCCATGTGAGAACATTGATCTAGATAATATACCAAAGAACAAGAAATGACTAGCTTGGCTTGAAGCCACATTACAGGACGTAGAAAGAATCAAGGTTTCAGAAGGAACATCTAGGAAGAGCAAAAGACCGAAAAGATTCTCAAGTTATGCAACATACATGACAAAAATTCTAGATGAAGACCTACTACATTCGAAGAAGTAGTTAAAAAGGGACAATGGAAAGAAGCTATGGCGGAAGAACATCAGTCCATTATGAAAAATGATGGGAAATTGTACCCAGACCTAAAGAGAAATCAGTGGTAACCTCAAAATGGGTATACAAGATCAAACATGTAGCAGACGGACGCGTGGATAAATATAAGGCAAGATTTGTGGCTAGAGGAATCTCCTAGAAGGAGGGAGAAGACTATGACGAAACCTTTGCTCGGTGGAAAGGTATACCTCCATCAGAGCTATCATATATTTTTCCGCTTATATGGGATGGAATCTACACCAGATGGATGTAAAGATAGCCTTTCTCAATGGAGCTATTGAAGAAGAAGTATATATTGAACAACGTTCAAGGATTCAAGGTACATTCTAGAAACACTCACATTTGCAGATTGAAGAAGGCTCTATATGGACTCAAGCAAGCTCCAAGGGCTTGGTACGCCAAAATGGATAGTTATATAACAAGACTTGGTTTCTCCAAGAGTCATGCAGATCCAAATCTTTATTACAAAGTTGTGGACAACACACCTACGATTCTACTATTATATGTTGATGATCTATTCATAACAGGTGAAGAATCTCTAATCATCCAGTGCAAGAAGGATTTAGCCTCTGAATTTGATATGGAAGATCTAGGTCTCATGCACTATTGCTTGGGACTAGAAGTATGGCAGAAGCGTGGTGAAGTATTCCTTGGACAAAGAAAGTACGCAATAAAGATCCTTCAAAAATTTGGAATGATGGACTGTAAATCCATGGACACTCCTATGAATGCAAATATAAGAAAATTGAAAGTCCCAGATTCTGATTCAGTAGATCCATCTCTATATCGACAGCTAATTGGATCATTGATGTACTTGGTGAATACTTGACTAGATATTTTCTTTGTTGTAAATACATTAAGTCAGTTCCAGGTGGAGCCTAGACAAGAACATTGGATAGTTTCAAAGCATGTTCTAAGATATATTCATGGGACAATAAACTATGGGTTGAGATATACCGCATCCAGTGATATCCAACTTCATGGATTCACATACTCTGATTGGGCAGGAAGTGCAGAAGACAGAAAGAGTACTTCAGGTATGTGTTTCAGCTTGGGCTCTGCTATGATATCTTGGGGTAGCAGGACACAGAAGTCTGTCACACTCAGTACAACAAAAGCAGAGTATATGGAAACTTGTGAAGCATGCACAGAAGCAGTATGGCTAAGGAAGTTAATATCCGATTTATTTGATCAAAATCCAAAATCGACCATAATATATTGTGATAATCAGAGTTGTATAAGATTATCCGAGCATCCAGTGTTTCATGAAAGGTCGAAGAACATTGAGATCAAATACTACTTTATTTGAGATAAAGTCTAGGAAGGAGAGGTAAAGCTCGAGTATATCCCCACTGATGAGCAAACAGTGGATATCCTTACAAAACCTCTATCCATAATCAAGTTTTCATATTTCCGAGAGAAGATGGGGATCATGGAAATAACTCCCTTAGCTAAAAGGGAAGATTCTCCAGGCTAGAGAAGGTACGGAAAAATATTTTTGAAAAACATTTTTTTTTTCTTTTTGTGATTTAAATAACTCTCCAGTTAGGAGGGAGCACTGAAAACATTATTTATTTTATAATTAAAAATTAGTCCAAATTGGATAGATGTTTTCCTGTTCGGGAAGTGGATTGATATTTCTGACGGACAGTGACTTCCCATTGTAGTTAACATGGGAGGCAGACTGATTGTTGATGTATCATAGACAACAACTTCCCATTGTGGTTAACATGGGGAGTGGTCTAGGACAGTCATTCTTCTTGGAAGTCACTCTGAGTAGTGGTCAAGTAGAATGGTCCACCTCGCCAGGCATTCCTTCTTTCAAAGTTCATAGTTGTGAGTAGTTTCGGAGAATGGTCTGTTTTGGAGGTTGATACAGGACAGACATTCCTCGAGGGTTATACATTCTCTCCAGGTTACACTTTGTTTAGTGTCGAAGGAATGGCCCAGGGTGGGGAATGGTCCGGATAGTTATTCCTCAAGGGTAGACTCATTCTCTCCAGGTTACACTTTGTTTAGTGTCGGAGGAATGGCCCAAGGTGGGGAATAGTCCAGGCTTAGCAATCAGGGTCAGTCATTCCTTAGGGAAGACTCATTCTCTCCAGGTTATACTTTGTTTAGTGTCAAAGGAATGGCCCAGGGTAAGGAATGGTCCAAACATTTCTTAGGGTTTATACATTCTGTCTAGGGTACGCTTTAATTAGTGTAGGAAGAATGGCCCAGGGTGAGAAATGGTCCAGGATTAGAAATCAGAAACAATCCTTCTTCCTTGTTTGAGAAGAATGGAGTAGATAGCCCATTATTGATATTCTATACTGAGGGCAGACATTCTTTCAGATCTCACAGATGTGAGTGAAATATTGGCCCAGATGATTCAGGTTTTATCATAACATTGTTTCTATGCATGTTGCTATTAGATGTTTGTTATGAAGAATAAATGACAATAGATGTGCTACTGTTTGTGATTATGTTTCACAGTTTGAGTAGTTTTGTACTACCATAATAGAACATGTGTGTTCTATTAATTGATATTGTACTAGTTGTCATAGGAGATTATCCAGTCGGATAATAATCATAGGTGCTCGTAGTGCTACCAGTTGAATGGTCTATTGTGCTCAAGACCATACCTCCCTAGCTAGGAGGGAGTGTTAATATTATGGTGGCTTCGGGAGGTATGAACCTCTATTGTGACCTATGACGAGACTAGAATCCTCCGGAAGGAAGCAAAGAATTGAAGGAAACCCTAGACAAGTTGGCAGCTGAACAAATACATTTAAATTGAATTTATTGATACCCAGAAGGAGAAGTCGGCCGCAGTTAGCCTAGCCAGTTCACTATAAATACAGGGCGCCAGTTTCATTATTTCACATCTCAGTAGTTACAGTGAGAGCTAAATCTGCGCAAGCAGTTGCAGGCAGCAACAGTTTGGTGTGCAAGTTTTCTGGGAGAGCTGGAAAGTGGTGCGCTAGCTTCTGGGTGGGATCATCTATTCATCTTAGTTTCTATTTTCTTTCTTGGTGCATTAGCCTCTCTTGGATATTTATTGCTACTAGGATTCTCTTCTCATTCAAGGTCAAGGTTCTCGGATGGTGGCTTCTGCCAGTGGTTGGGTGATGAGGGTATCGTCAATGGAAAAATGAGCACAATCTTCTATATTTTAACATCCACCACACTAGCTAGCTTCCGAAAGAGATTGGGTCTTGTTCCATGAGGAAAAATTTAGGTATTATGGTGAGTATCATTTCAATATTTGAGGCATTTGAGTTTGTTGTATTTAAAACTACTTTTGGTTATGTAACGTCTACTTGGAAATTATACTCTTTGCCATGTTTCACCTTGGTGGTTGACATTGTGCCTTGGTAAGTTGCCACCCTTAGGGATAGGTTTTCTAATGGGAGGTCCTCTTAACGATTCATCGTGCCATTCCTGAACATACTTTCCACTTTCCACACTTCATCCCCTTATCTCCTTACCTTTTGGGATTTTTGGGTGTCCTGACCCAAGAAGGGATTGTCCCTCATTTCATGGGAAGAAGGGGGTCGAAGTCCTAGAGGCTTGAAGCTAGAAAAATATAAAATATAATCATGACCCTTCTATATGATTTCCCAGGGATCCTGAGGACAACGAAATGTCTCTCATAAGAAACTAATGGGACTTGTGAAAAATAACTAATACAAAATTACGACCAAACAGAAGCATGTGTGGGCAATGTTTTTCATGCTTAGGTAGAAGCCCCACACATTGTCTTCAACTCGGGGAAGCATAATGTGGCCAAGGTATATTCAAGGTGGGAATTTTGTTTCATGCTTAGGTAGAATCCCCAACTTGGATTCAACCTAGAAACATCTTAAAACAACAAAAGACAATAAATTGGCTTGGAAAAAGGCTGCATTGAAAACAAAGGTGCAACACACCCTCTACAAAGGCACCTGTAAATGAGACATTATGGTCCCTTATATTTCATGAACCCCATGCCCAAATTACTTCTCTCCATCCATATCAATTTGTCCACATGACCTAGAGAGGGGTCCACTTGGTAAATACTCCTAAACTTGAGGTTCCATTCACCCAATAGGTCACTTTGTCAACCCTCCCATACCCAAACTTGGAAAATTGCATAGGGTCTTTGAGCACTTGTTTAGTTTGATGAGATGGGTTTTAATGCACATGATTAGGTGGCTATTTTATTGACTTGATTTACTTATCATGATGCATTTGAATTGATATCCTTGAAGGCTGTATTCATTGTGGACAAATTTGGAAGAACAAGACTAGCTTAGGATTCCTTGGGGCTTGAAGCCCACAAGTTGGATACCATGGCCCACACACTAGACGATGATGGAAGCCTTTGGAGGCCATACATATACATTTTAGGAGCTCACTTTTTCCTTTACTAGCCCAACTTTTTTCCTTTGGAGATAAAAATGTCATATTTGGAAGGCTTGACATCTTATGGGGCTAGGGTTTGGGCTGGTGGTGTTGATTGACTTGACACTTAGCACGTTATGATGGAAGAAGGAATGGATTGAAGGAGTAAACCATAGCACATGAGAGAGAAGCCCTAGAAGGCCCATTGACTTCCATCTTCTACTCTAATGACTTGCAAAAAGGTGCCAAAACGTAACCCTTTAGAGGGATGAAATCACACTAGGGTTTTCTTTTGTGCATTTTTTGAATTAAAGTCAAATTAATTTTTTAAAGGTGAAAAGTAAGGGTTGTTGACCAATTATTTTTTGGCTTACCCTAAAATTAAGTGGGCAAATTCTTTTAGGAGGATTTGTATAAATAGAGAACAAACTCTTGTCATTTTATCATAACTCCCCCATCTTGGAGAGGATCCTTGGCTGAAATTTGTGCCCCTTTTGGGTAATTTTCTCTATCTCTCTTTGCTACTTTCCCATGTGATGGTTTTCCTTTGCTATTGGATGGATAAGTAAGATGTTATATTTGTTGGAGACTATTTCTTTCTTTTATGGTGGATTTTATTGGTTAAAAGGAGTTTATTTTGTTAATGCTTGGACTAGGTAAGGAATATCTCTTGTTATTGCTTATTTTCTTGGTCACAAGGTTAATTTTATAATATTTTTGTGTAATGACCCTTTACTTATTAATATGAATAATTTCATAAATAATCCTAAAAATTAGCTAAATTATAATTAATTATTATATAACCTTAATTAATTATATGTTATTAATTAAATATATTTTTTTACTATGATTAGCTTAAGTATGATTAACTCTTTAATTAAGGGTTAATGAATGATTAATTATTAAGTGAGTCATTAATTGATTAAGTATTAAATTAAAGGTTAAAAATRAAATATAATGTWWAATGGGTTACRTATCCCATAAGGGATAACGTAACCCATACGTAAAAGGGGAAATATTTAATAAAGGATAAGACCATTAAATAGAAATAAATGAATGGATAAGGCATTAATTAGGGGATAAGGTGTTTGGTGGAGGAGTGAATGTGCGAGGGCGGTGAAGGAGGCATAAGGGAAGGAGAAGGATTATGGAGAGGGATTATTCATTCTTGGAGGCATTCATTCGAGAGGGGGAGAAGGATTTTGGGGGGAGAACTCTGAGTCTTGGACCAGGGAGAGATTTGAGATTTGTGTATGAGATTTACACATTGGACCGGGGTTGCTAGAGGTTTTGGGCTCGGAGGGCCAGGATATCCGTAGATATCCTGGAGCTAGGTTGTTTTCCTAGTTGGCAGGGTGGACAAGAGGTTTTGGGCAATTATTTTTTGTGTTTGCAGGACTGGACTGTGTAGCAGGTAGCAGAAGGAAGGCAATTGGCAGCGAGAATAGCATCAGAATCAGGTACCCTGTTGAATTGTGCATTTATTTATTCTGCTATGAATTTATTTGATGAATCTAAATTGTGTAAGTTGTTGGTATGAAGATCGATATTATGTTGATTAGATATTGTATTATGTTGTTAAGAAATAATTGCTCGTGAAGATCAAAATGTTAGACATATGTTTGTGGGCATTACATTTTGGGAGTATAATGTAATACAACCCAACTAATCCCAACATAATTGTCTTGGAATATTTTTTTGCAAAAAGGAATACTAGGAGGAGTAAAAGGGTTTACACCCTCCTAGGGTTTTCCTTAGTTAGTTTTGCTTGTAGTGGGGAGTAAAAGGGATTACACCCCCAAGGAAGTAGCACAACTAGATATTTCATTTTTAAAACTACATAACCCAATAGTTAAAGGAACTAATCTCTTGCATTGGAGAAATAAAATCATTACATTGGGATACGTAGAATTACGAGATATTGAAATTGTTTAAGTTGGAATCTTTTATGCATGCTAAAAGCCTGTCAAGGCCAATAGGGCATATTGTTTCTCCAGGGATTTATTTTTGTTGAAATTAATTTAAGCTACAGCCATTAGGGCTTCGGCAAATCACTTCATACTTTCTAAATTTGCTTGTGTTTTAACCGCCTATTTTGCTAGAAAGCTGCCAAGTTAATCTACTGATTATTATACTTCTTTTAGGTGGTTTACTTGTAAGTTTCGGTGGTTGGAATTTTTTGTAGTAAAACTTGTTTGCTATAGACATAAGTCTAGAGAAATATCTCTTCAATACTTACAGCAAATAGCCTTTAAATGTTTCTAAAGTCTTGTGTTATCATACTTGAGTTTCACTAGTAATTCCTAGTTAGTCTCTTGCATATTTACTTAGACTTTTAGTGACTTGTTTGGTAGTTATTACATTTATTTCATTGTTGATTTATATCTTTATATATTGTTGATATTTAGGACAGAAAACTTCACTTTATTTTTCATTGGATTGTTGAGCTTGTATCTCGTCTTTTCTTGTGTCTCGGGCAGGTACAATCATCTTTTGCAACTACTCGAGCTCTTGGAAACCATTGATCACTTCTGAGACCCCTTTCCAAGCCATATTACACTTAGTAACTTGAATTATAGTGGAATCACTTCCATAGCCTCACTTTCCATCTCATTCCCCCTAGTGTCACCCGCGATCTCCCCCTTGTGTTGGATTTTTCCTTCACTAAAGTGAGGGGAGGGTTTATCTGAGGTGACAGTGGGTAAAATCTCCCCTCCGTTATCTCCATATTATGGATTTGGACAGGATTTTCCCAACCTACATTTTGTGCAATAAAATTTTGGCATCGTTTCTCGGGAGGATTTTGAATCCTCTTACGTTCCCTAACGAAACTTTGGCAAGATTCCTTCCTAAAGCCTTTACCCCTAGCTTACATGGAAACTCCACTTGAAGGATGTTCCCCTTCTAACTTTGATGACATTTCCATAAAGTTGATCTGGAGAATACATTGAGGTATTGACCCAAGTGGATATAGGTGGCCACCCACCTATTCCAACTGGCTCAAAACAATTTGTTGGCAATTTACTATTTTTAGCAGTGTTTCAGGTCCCAAAATTTTGGGGCCATTTTGAGGGCCTAAACGATGTTTTTTCACGATCGACCACCTCACCTCAATAATAGCCATAGTCTCTGATTTATCTTATTAAATGAATATCATCTTCAATACCTTTACAACAAGCTATCGTGTGCCCCAAATGGAGATCGTATGCCAAAGTTACACCCCCGGGAAGTTGATACACCAAACTACCCAAAACGGGGTCCACAAAAATGTTGGCTTTTCATCTTCCAGGGTTAGGGTTTTGGATTTTCTTTATGTTAAAAAGGCCTTTGGAGCCTCATTGTAACCACCATCTTATTGTGAATGAGCATAGCCATCACATCTCTTCTCATAGATAAGCTTCCACCATTCTAGTGAGTCTTTCACTCTGTATTTCTACAGTTTTGTTCATTTCACTCATTAATAGAAATTGTGTATTAATTTATATCTTTGTTTATGGTTATATCTCTGATATATCTTTGTTATATTATTGGATATTTGATATATATTTTTACATTTCTTTATTATATCTCCGCCATTTTGTATCGAAAATAATCTAGATCAATGGTATCAGAGTAGGATTCTCTTGATCGTTTTTCAATGCATGTACCCGACAAGGTCCGAGTATAGCAAGTTGGGTCTCAATATTTCCTCCCTTAAGGAAAATCACTCTTGCACACCCAAGAAACCCGTCATGGTGGAATAAAAGAAAAAATACAGAGCAGAATATTCTATTAATCTGTTGCTTGAGCAAGCTCTCATGCGACAGAGGGAAGAAATGATGGAGAATTTTTCCCACATCCTTCAACACCTATCAATAAAAACAAGTGTATCTTCATCAAGCAGCCACTTTGGAGGAACCTCTCCTTTCAAGGTATAATTTAATTTTTATATTCCCGTATTTGAAGGTTAGATAGATGTGAATTCCCTAGAAAAATGGTTAAATATGTTATAAGGTTATTTCTTTGTTCACAATTTTTCCGACAAGGAAAAGGTCACCTTCACACTCTTAAAGGATATCCCCCATGTCAAACATTGGTGGGAAAAAATCTGGGAGAAAAGTTCCATAGAGGAGTCTGGAATATATGGGGCCAAGCCTACTTAGATTTGTTTTGTGGATGCAATCAAGGAACAATATTACACTATTGGTAACTATGATGACTAGTACATGATATGGACCACATTTACCCAAGAGAGGGTCCAAACAGTGTCGGAGTTCAAAAATATTTTTCATGCCTTGTGCACCAAGTTGGGTATCAAAGACTCTGAGTGGCATATGGTTATAAAATACCATGGGGCTCTGCATAGGTACATCCAAACCTAAATGGATTTCCTAGACATCTCATCACTAGGAGCTCCCTATCGATATGTTGTCAAAATAGAGAAAAAAATAGCCACCAAAACAAACGGGAGTTCGATTCTGCAAATCCGCAATGACCAAATTATGGTAAATATGGCCCTAATAACCAGCCTCGAGAAAACCAATCCAATCCACAGGAAAAGAAGGGTAATGGAAATATGAACAAGGAAATTGGAAAATGGTGTGATTTCCACAAACTCCCTTGGCACAACACTGATGAATGTCGCTCAAAATAATCATTGGTGGCTGATATCAAAGAAAATGAGTCGAACCCTGATTCAGAATATGATTAAGAAAATAATGACAGAAGACAGATCATTGACACAAACCCCACTGCTATTGTCGCGACCAAAACAATTCAACTAGAAGAACTAGTAGATCCTGAAGAGGGGGAGCGCCTTTTTCATTCACAGTTGTGGGTGTAGGGGACCCCGCTACATTTTATTGTTGATAGTGGAAGTTTTTATCACATATTCTTGCAGGGGAATGTTTTTCCTTTGCATTTGACCCTTGGGTGAAAAAATGTGAAAGAAGGGGGCTTAAACACCCACCAATGTTTGTCATCCAAATTCTGGGCGCGTTGTGCTAAGGCACACACATATCATAGGGGAGATAGCGCTCGCTAAACTCCAGTTTGAGAGTTCGGGGATCATAGACTCAGGAGTGGCTTACATCATTGCACCGGAAGCCCAAAGTCGCAAAGCACTCGAGAGTGGGCCCAAGGTCACATATGGAGGTCATGTGGAAAGGTCGGCACCCATCGCGATGAGACTCAGTTGTCGGATGGAAAGAAATCCCAATCATTGATCTGAGTAGGGAGATTTCGTCAAATCAGGAGTTGGGGATTCTATTGTCAAGTGATATGAGGATCCACGAAGGGAGAAATCCCAGAGCGCCTGTGAAGATAAGCGTTGGGTCATGACCCAGTTTCGCATGCGGGTAAAGGTGCAGAGTTCACGTGAGCTACGACAGGGGCCGAAATGTCAATGTTGGTCGCAGAAAGAGGCCACCATGTTTTCCAGGTGCCAAGTCGAATTGGCCCCATCTTGATCCAGATGTAGATAGTTAATGAAAGTGAGAGGCGGTTTAAAAATCGTCTCACCACATAAATGGAAAACGTGTAGAGAGCGGATGTAAAGGCAGACTATCAATCTGAAGCTTCCTTATGGGAAATTTTTCCTGTAAAGCACATAGTTGTGCCTGGATCACATGTGAAATGAGGAGGCCTGTACAATCTGACAGAGGAGGCACCGATTGAAAACGTTAATGCGGTGGTTCGATCACACTCCTGGTGGTTGTAGCATTTTTAGTATATATAGGAAGTTTTAGTATTTTGATTAGGGTCGATGGTTGAGCCAAGCTCTCGTATTGTAATGTTTTAATGAAGCTCTGGCTCTTTGGTTATGTAACTTGATTTGAGACTTCTTGTTTTATGAAAGTTAGCTTCTATTTCCATCTTATTTGCGTCTGATATTGAATGTTCATGATCGAAGGATTTGCATGGATTGTGGTGACTGATTGCAGTGCAGTTATAGTGTTTTTAGTTTCCTCAAACCTTGAATTCAAGAAGATCTTGTTTTCAGAGTTTTTCCTCCTTAGGTTGTTGGAAGACCTAATGTCCATAGAATACCTTTACATCTCCTCCTCAATTTCTTCCTCCTACTCATCCTTACTACAACTTATTGGTTGAATTTTATCAAGACCTCACTTGCGTGTGCATACTGCCCCAGTTTTCTGAGTTAAAATGATATTCTCTTGAGTCTGCCCCATTTGACCTCTTTAAATCCATTAACCATGACATATAATCTAATGGGTATTGGGCTTACCTTTGCTACAATCCAGAAGTGACTTCTAGTGCTAACATTTATGGCACCGTTGTCGGGGAACGAATTGAACACGTTTCCCTAGGTAGAATGACAACAAACTTCTGATTTTGAAGGTGCATCAAATATCATAACCTTTGAAGATTGCACTTTCACCTGGAGAATCCATTATGGTGACTCCATTGTTTGAGTGTGGTTGCCTCTAGCTACAACTACAACCCCCTGGGAGAACAAAATGATTAGATATGGTCTTTGATGGTGAACAAATACCAGACACACTCAGACTGAGTATCATTCACCTGGTGACTCCATGGTTAAAGGATTGATTGGCGACTTGTTGACGAGAAAAATTGACCATCCATCAACTGGAAGAGTGAGTCAGGTCCGGGGTTATCTAAATAACCCAAGCCATTTGGGGTAACTCGTTCTGACGGGTTTAATGGCTCCATTAGCCAATCTAAGAATCCTAAAAGAAACGAATAAAAGAGAGAAATAACTAACTAATTAC
>JZKD02S0657013.1:106996-122252 GCA_000966675.3 Picea glauca | reverse complement strand
AAAAAAATTAACGTTTTTGTTTAAATTGAGATTTTTATGCTCGTTTTTAACTTTTGACATATACTCTTGTAATAAATGACTCATACTAAAGAGAATGTATTAATTTTGTCTCAAACCAAGCCAAGGAATGGAACTTATTTGAAAAGGTTGATTCTGTAGCTCATTATAATTATCAAGATTTTAATAGGGGCCCTTTAAATTTTGTAAAAATATAAGGGGAGTTGTTGGGGCCCAACACGACTCCACTGGTCTGAAATGGAAAAAATTATGGCTCGAAGGTTTGCTCCTTTTAACTTCTCTGTTGTTCCTGGTTTTCCCAATGTTGTTCCTATTCCAAACGAATGGGGCAATTTTCTGCCTATATTTAGAGAGCATAAAGAGGACAACCCTGCAGAGAATCTCCGTGAGTTTCATGAACTCATGCATCAATGGGAGATACATCGTGAGAATGTAATTATGAATATGTTCATGTTCTCATTGGACAGGGATGCCCATGAGTGGTATCGATCCTTGCCCCCTACTAGCATCTCCTCCATGGAACAGTTTCATGCAAATTTTAATAAGCATTGTCAAAATTTTTATTCTTCTAAGTTAATATGTCATAACTATTGTGAGGAGTATAGAGATGGTATTCAGGACATAGTTCATTCTTGTGAAAGCTGTGAGGATGAGGGACATCCCCCGGAGGAGCTAATGGAGCTGATACAATCACTTTTTGCAAGTATAGAGGAATTGAAGGCATATTTTTCTCGTTGCTCTTACAATGAAAATACAAAGGATATTTCAGCCCTGAAAAAAGACGTTCTTGGAAGCCCTTCTTATGATGAATAAGTGATGTTAGATACTGACCAAGAACAAATTATTGTTGATGAATATCCCAACGAAGATGATGAAGAGAAGAGCTCTCCCATGGTTCTTGTTTACTATGATTGTGAAGGAGGAGTCAAATGCGCAGTTTATCTCCTGTTCAAAACCTGTAAATGAGAAGATATCACCCGGTACTAGCCAGCCCGTGTATGAAAGCTATGAATCAGATTTTGAGATGGATATGAAGGATTTCCAAGAGCATACAACATATTCTTATCCTCTATTCACTAAAGAAAAATATTATGAGGAAATGAGCCATCCTGGATCTACAGAAGACACCGAGCAGTAGATTGAAGAGTAGAGCTTTCCCACGATTCCTGTTTATGATGATTATGAATCTAACCCTTGGGAGAGCCATGAAGAAGAAAAGGAGTAGCATAAGGGGAAGTCTATCAACTGTCCAAAGCTTACTAGTGAGCGTCCATCACCTGAGATCAGTCATCCTACACCAGCCTTTCACCCACCTGCACTTGCGAGATACATTCATCCTGGTGTGAATAGCTGCAAGACAAATCAGGCTACCTGTTGAAAATTTTATGGAGTTTTCCACTTGTCCTATGAGCCTGTGGAGGAATACATGGAGTTGTATTTCCTTCATGTTTTGAGGTCACCCATCTTTTTCCTGACCTCAGCATTAGGAGGAAAGATGAAGAATGTAACCATTATGTTATCACGGTTGCATTATATGTTATCAATCATTGACAGAATAAACAAATTTGCAGCTAGAAAGTTTCTTGAATGGCTATGGTGGAAGTTTGATTTCACCTAGCACTATGTAAAAATTAAATTATTTTAGGACTGTACATAAATAAGGTCCTTGCAGAATGTGTGTTTATTTTCATTTTTTACCTATTAGCCTGTATTCCTCAGCGGGGTGTTTTGAGCTTGACTCCATAACCCAATGAAGAAGGCAATTGAAACTACAAAAGGAGTTCTTAGAGCCTCGCAGCGAGGACTCTATCTCCCATGGAGCCTAATTTTATCACATATTCTTGCAGAGGGATGTTTTTCCTTTGGATTTGTCCCTTGGGTGACAAAATGAGAAAGAAGGGGGCTTAAAATCCCACCAATGTGTGTCATCCAAAGTCTGGGCACATGGCACACACATATCGGAGGGGAGATAGCGCTCGCTAAGCTCCAGTTCAGATGTTCGGGGATTAGGAGAGTCGGGAGTGGCTTACATCACTGCACCTGAAGCCCAAAGTCGCAAATCACTCGAGAGTGGGCCCAAGGTCGCATTCGGAGGTCATGTGGAAAGGTTGGTGCCCATCACGAGGAGCCTCAGTCGTCGGATGGAAAAAAATCCTGACCGTTGATTCGAGTAGGGAAATTTTTTCAAATCGGGAGTCGAGGATTATGTTGTCAAGTGATATGAGGATTCCAAAAGGGAAAAATTCCAGAGTGCCTATGGAGATAAGCATTGGTTCATGACCCAGGGTCACATGCGGGTAAAGGTGAAGAGTTCACATGAGCTACACCAGGGGTTGAAACATAGGTGTTGGACGCAGAAAGAGGCCACCACATTTTCCATGTGCTAAGTTGACTCGGCCTCGTCTTGATCATGATGGAGATATTCAATGAAAGTGAGAAGCAGTTTAAAACTCGTCTCACCACATAAATGGAAAACGTGCAGAGAGCATCTGTAAATATAGACTGTCAATCCGAAGCTTCCTTATGGACAGTTTTTCCTGTAAATCACATAGTTGCACCTAACTTGCATCTGACATGAGGAGGCCTTCACAATCTGACAGAGGAGGTGCCAACTGAAAACTTTAATGCGGTGGTCCGATCACACTACTGGTGGTTGCAGCATTTTTGAGTATATATTTGTAGTTTTAGTATTTTGATTAGGGTCAATGGTTGAGCCAAGATCTCGTATTGTAATGTTTTAATGAAGCTCTAGTTCTCTGGTTATGTAACTTGATTTGAGACTTCTTGTTTTATGAAAGTCATCTTCTATTTCCATCTTATTTGTGTCTGATACTGAATGTTCATGATTGAAGGATTTGCATGTATTGTGGTGATTGTGTTGTAATGGATGTTGATTGCAGTGCAGTTATAGCGTTTTCAGTTTCCTCAAACTTCGAATTCAAGAGGATCTTGTTTTCAGAGTTTTTCCTCCTTCTGTTGATGGAAGACCTGAAGTCTAGATCAGACCTTTACATCTAATCCTCAATTTCTTTCTCCTACTCACCCTTACTACAACTTACTGGTTGAAGTTGATCAAGACCTCATTTGCTTGTGCATACTGCCCCAGTTTTCTGAGTTAAAACGATATTATCTCGAGTCTGCCCCATTTGACCTCTTTAAATCCATTAACCGTGACATATAATATGATGGGTACTGGGCTTACCTCTGTTGCAAGCAAAAGGTGACTTCTACTGATAAAAGAAGCCAGAAGAACCTCATTGCAGTAGAGTTCGTCAAACAATTGGGATTGTCGACAACACCATGCTCACAACCATACAACATCGGGTGGCTTCGCCAGGAACGAGATATACATGTCATCCAGTAGTGTTGATTTTCATATAGAATCCATCCCTTAAGGATGAGGTATTATGTGATGTTTCCCAGTTGGATGTTTATCATGTTCTTTTGGGCCAGCCATATATGTGGAAGTTCCATACTATTTATGAGTCTCAACCCCGTAGTTTCATTGTTATTATGGTGGGTCATCTCTACAGGATACCAAAGGTAGTTATGACTACTATCCCACCAAAAATGTTCTGCAAGGTAATCTCTCATACTGAAAAATTTGGCCTCTTCACAAATTGTTCAAAAGGTGAACAGAAGGACACTGCAACCACTGCAGCCTTGGCCCATGACCATTCTTTCCAATAGAAGCAGATTGTAGAAGAGAAAGAAGATATTGTTTCTTAACCTAAAATGGTACCTACACACTGCCCAGTCAAGCTATATATAATAGGTTCGTTGAATAGATTCAACCCCACCAACAATAGGTTCGTGACAGTCTTCAATAAGCTAAGCAGTGCAACTTATCCAACAAGGAAAACAACTCATCAAGATTCAGATTCAGCAAACACTTTTCCCTCTCCCCTGGGAACTCAATGCAATGGAGACCATTTCTTACTAAGGAGGGAGGATTGATCCAAGTGTATATCAGTGGCCACCCACCTATTCCAACTATCTCAAAATAGTTTGTTGGCAATTTATTATTTTTAGCAGTTCTTCGGGTCCCAAACTTCTGAGGCCATTTTGAGGGCCTAAAAAACGTTTTTTCACAATAGTCCAGCTCAATGTTATTTGTAGGATTTTATTTATCCTTTTAAATGAATCTTCTCATCAATACCTTTCCAACGATATATCGAGCGCCCCAAATGGAGATCATATGCCAAAGTTACGCCCCTAGGAAGTTTATACACCAAACTACCCAAAACGAGGTCCACAACATTGTTGGCTTTTCATCTTTCGGGGTTAGTGTTTTGAATTTTCTTTATGTTAAAAAGGCCTTTGGATCCTCATTGTAACCACCATATTCTTGTTAATGAGGGTAGCCTTCACATCTCTTCTCAGAGATAAGTTGTCACCATTCTAGCGAGTCTTTCACTATGTATTTCTACAGTTTTGTACATTTCACTCATTAATAGAAATTGTGTATTACTGTATCTCTCTAGTTATGGTTATATCTCTGATATATCTCTATTATATTATTTTATATCTGATATATCTATGTACATTTATTTATTATATCTCTGCTCTCATTTCGTGCCAAAAATAATCTAGATCAGGTATTACCCTAAGTAATGGAATCATGGCCTCACAGGACTTACCATGGGAATTCCATAAGGTGTACCCTTCTATTGATGTTCATAATATCACTAGATATCCAAATCATTGCTCTATGAAGTGGAGGGAAGGTTTCCCTAAATTTAATGGTGATCCATCTCTATTAGTCACCCATGTCGAGACTTATATGAAGTATGCTTCAAGCTTAAATGTGTTACATGAAGATGTGTTGATGAAATTTTTTTAATCTTCACTGGAATCAAGTCAAAGAAGTTGGCTTGCACACTCATGTAATCCGAAAAGTATCCCAACTTCTACAAATCTCATTGAATAATTTCTCAGTCATTATTATCCAATTACTCATAATTTGCAAGATACTTTCCAAAAGCTCAAACACACTCTTTGCAGAGAAAGTTTTCTGGTGAATGACAAGACAATAGATGAAGAGTGGAAAACTAACGAAGAGTATCATCTACCTACTACAAAAGATGATCTAAATGATGAAGACCCATATTAGACATCAGTGTCCATTATCCTTCTTGACAAAGATGAAGTCTTTCAGCCTTTCTTTCCTCCTGCACATGAAGTTGAAGAAGCAATTAGTCTCAATGATGAAGAATTTGAAGATCCAGTTGAAGCCGGCCTAGCCTATGTTCTTCCTACACATGAATACAAAAAGATTTTCATGTTTAGTCACGTTGATGGTCTTATAAAAGAAACCTTGGATATGGTTGATGATCACATAGACACTTTCATACAAAATGGGAGATGCACATGGAATTTTGGTAGTTTCATTTTTTATAGAGACCCCATTTATGACATTGAGGGTAGCTCTCAAGCAAAAGGGGTTGATTTTTCATCTTCAAAATACTAGTCTTCATGCGTATATGACTCAGATATTTGGCATCCTAATAATGATATGATTACATATTTGTTCTATACATTCGAGGATCATCTGTCACAACATTTTTAGGGTGATTTTCAGTTGTCCCTTGAGAGTTGTTATGCAGATCCTTTTGGGGATGCAGACTTGTTCTTTGAGGACTTTCATCCACCTTCATCCTCAATTTTAGATTAACACCATGACATGACCATCCCAAAGGGTTCAAAGTCTCACTCTACAAAGTGAAAGTATTTTCATCTTGGGGATTTTCACGAGGATTCGCAGATAAAGAGGCAACATTTTTCTAGACCTGAGGTTATCCCTTACCTCCTTTCTTCTTCTCAAGGAAATCATGGGGTCTTCTTGGTATCTCTCGTGTCTTCTCATTCTTCAGGAAGAAGAGATCATGCTAATTGGGATGAATATAATCCATCATCTACATATTTATCCCTCTTCATATATGGATTGATCGAGCTTGTGGCTATCCTTTCAGGCAAGATTTCCAAGATGATCAGAATTGAGGATGCTCTTTTCAGCAATATTTCCTCCCTCCCACCCATATCCATGAGTTTCATTTCATGATTGATTCTATGTATATATATGCTCATGATTATTATGTTCTCAACTTATCTTTGTTGTATTTCATGATTAAGCACAGGGGGAGATACCTTGATGAAATGATGAACATATGGTTGCACTGGTTGTATGACTTCACCTGACATCACCTATCACCATACCTACAAGGCCCCAAGGCCCCAAGTAAATATGTAGGTCATTATGATTTCCATCATTTACATATTGATTTTCTCATGATAGTTTAGTTGCATTTCATTTTAAATTTTCATTTATCTCTACTTGCATACTTGATATGCATGCTTCTCTTTTTCATCATATATATGAAAAAATGAAAAAAATAAAAATCTAGATTAGTTGTCATTTTTGGTTTTTGATTATATGGAAAAAGGATGAGTGATCCATCCTACACTTAACGAGTTTTTTGTTTCAATGTGTGTAGGAACAGTTCCACTAGTAGATGTTGTGGTTCTCATGCACTCTATGGAGAGTGCATGTTCCCAAGTATGAGCCAGATATTATCCCCAATGCCAAGGGATAACTAAGGAGATGATGTCTTGAGGCCCTCAGGTTGCAAACATGGAGTACCGAGAGACAAATTGAAAAAAAATGTCCACTTTTACAGAAAGAGACCCACCTCACTGTTGATATTATGGTAGCTTCGAGAGGTATCAACCTCCATTGTGACCCTTTGACAAGATTAGAATATTCTGGAAGCAATAAAAGAAGTGAATGTAACCCTAGAAGAGATGTTGGCTAAAAGAGATAATTAATACGAATTAATTAGTACCAAGAATGAGAAGTCATCCCAGGAAGTCTACCAAAGCTAGTATAAATACAGGGTGCTAGTCCTCACTTTACACACACTTCACATAATCACAGAGAGACACTTGTGCGCACTGCAGTCTGGAAGTCTTGTGCACAAGTCCTGGAGAAGGTGTTGTCGCTAGTTTTGAAGTCTATTGTTTCTATCTTTCTGGGTTGGACTCTCTGATAAGATTTGGTTACTTCTTTCTTGGTGCATTATCCTTGCTTGGCTATTGGTTTGTTACCAGGATTCTTCTCTCTATCAAGGTCAAGGTGCTCGGAGGGTGGCTTCGGCCTATGGTTGGGTGACAATAGTGATATTGTCTATGGTAAAACAAGCACATTCTAACAGGTTATGGGCCCACACCTCCTTCATTCGGTCTAACCGTTGGAAGGAAGCATATCCACTAGGATACCAATCTCATTGAAGAACTTCCACTAGGGTTTACTAGCAGGAGCATCTTCCAAGACACTGTTGCTAGGGTTACTAGAAAGTGCAGTTGCAGAAACCCTAAAACCCCGATCCAACACCTTATGATGGAACATCTCGCTCAAGAAGAAGGTATTCAAGTGCACCTTAGTCCAACGCACCTCTTGGTACTCTCAGAAGACAAAAACATCAAAGTTGAAGTTTTGGATCAAAGCGTGACCAGCCACCAATCAACCGAAGCCATGAATGAAAAGACTAGTCATCTACACTACTCAGCACTCACAAGAATGATTGAAGATGACATGTGGATAATTGACAGTGGAGCTTCTAGGAATATGACGGGAGATCAAGCTACACTCTCAAATCTAAATGAAAGGAAGAAATCATACAAGGTATATCTTAGATACAAAAGCATTTACCCAGTCGAAGGATTTGGACAAGCCTTCGTCAAATTGAAAACAGGTAACAATGTTCATTTAAGAAATGTCTTATATGTACCTAGTTTAGAAAAGAATCTTGTATCCATATCTTTCCTAGAAGACAAAGGAAACAAAATAGATTTTGTAGATGGAAAAGTGTTATCTTGGCACTCCAGCATAGAGAATGCTAGGGTTATTGGAACCCGTGAAGGAAATCTATATAGACTACTAGAACAAAATGAAGAAGATCTTGTACATGATGAAGTCAATCCCAATGAACTTTGGCACAGAAGGTACGCTCATATCAACTATAAAGCATTTCATTTTCTCAAAAATATGGTTGAAGGAATACCAGAATTACAGTCTACACATGAAGGAATTTTCAAAGGATGTGCTCTTGGAAAGAATATCAAGAAACCATTCCCAAGCAGCAACAATAGATCTAAGAATATTCTAGATCTAATACATTCATATGTCTGTGGTCCGATGCCAGTCAGATCCCTAGGAGGTTCTCTTTACTACGTAATCTTCATAGATGATTACTCAAGAAAAACTTGGTTATATCTCCTTAAGACAAAGGACGAAGTATTCAACAAGTTTCAAGAATTCAAAGCAAAGATAGAGAACCTCACAAACAAGAAAATCAAGACCTTGAGAACAGATGATGGAGGAGAATACACATCAAAGGAATTCGTTGCATTTTTCAAATTGGAAAGGATTAGGAGGGAGCTGATTGTTCCTCATAATCCTAGACAAAATGGTGTAGCATAAAGAAAGAACGGATCTATTGAAGAAATCGAGAAGGAACTACTAAACAATCAAGGTTTATCTATGTTTTTATGGGGAGAAGCAGCCATGACAACAATATATGTTCAGAACAGAATTCCTCACCACATATTGAAGGATATGACTCTAGAAGAAGCCTTCTCAGGAAAGAAACCTAATGTGGAAAACCTGATAATATTTGGATGTCATATTTACTTTCACATTGCCAAGGACGAAAGGAATATATTAGAACCCTCGGGAAAGAAGGGCATATTCATGGGATATAGTGAATCATCCAAGGCTTATAGAATCTATATCCTGGAACAACATAAGATTGAATTCAGCAAAGACGTGACCTTCAATGAAAAGATGGCTTTCAATAAATCCATAGAAGAAACTATAGAAGAATAAGAGTATGAAGAGCCTATTGAAAATGTCACATGTCTTCCAGAAAACCACAATGAAGAAAAGGAACAACTTGATCATCTTATGCAACAATGTGAGACCATTGATTCGGACATTGTACCTAAGACCAAGAAAAGACCAGCTTGGCTTGAATCCACCCTACAAGAAGCAGAAAGACTCAAGGCCCCAAGTGGGACCTTCAGAAAAAGTAAGAAGCCCAAAATATTCTCCAGCTATGCAGCATGTATGACAAAGCTTCTAGAAGAAAAACCTACCATGTTTGAAGAGGCGGTTCAGAAGAAACAATGGAAAAAATCCATGACAGAAGAACACCAGTCCATCATGAAAAATGATGTATGGGAAATTGTGCCTAGACCTAAAGAAAAATTAGTAGTAACTTCAAAATGGGTATATAAGATCAAACATGCAGCAAACGGGAGTGTGGATAAATATAAGGCAAGGTTCGTAGCTAGAGGGTTCTCCCAGAAGGAGGGAGAAAAACATGACAAAACATTTGCTCTAGTTTCCAGAGATACTTCCATTAGAGATATCATGTCTCTTGCCACTTACATGGGATGGAGTTTACATTAGATGGATGTAAAGACATATTTCCTCAATCGAGAAATCAAAGAAGAACTATACATTTAACAACCTCAAGGGTTTGAAGTACATTCTAGATACACTCATGTTTGCAGACTAAAGAAAGCTTTATATGGACTCAAGAAAGCTCCAAGATCTTGGTATGCTAGAATAGATAACTACCTAATGAGACTTGGTTTCTCCAAAAGTCATGTAGATCCAAATATTTACTACAAAGTCATGAACAATGCACTTGTGATTCTACTACTATATGTCGATGATATATTCCTAACAGGTGAAGAGTCTCTCATCATCCAGTGCAAAAAGGAACTAGATTTTGAGTTTGACATGAAAGATCTTGGTCTCATGCATTACTACTTGGGACTACAAGTATGGAAAAAGCATGGTGAAGTATTCCTTGGACAAGGAAAGTATGCAATAAAGATTATTCAAAAGTTCAGAATGATGGATTGCAAATCCATGGACACTCCAATGACCACAGATATAAGAAAAGTAAGAGACTCAGATTCTGATCCAGTAGATCCATCACTATATCGACAATTGATTGGGTCATTGATGTATTTGGTAAATACTTGACCATAAATTTGATTTGTTGTGAACACACTAAGTCACTTCTAGGTGGAACCTAGACATGAGCATTGGACAGTTGCAAATCATGTTTTAAGGTATATCCATGGGACACTAAACTACAGTTTAATATATATAGCATCCAATGATATACAGCTTCATGGATTCATAGATTCAGATTGGGCAGGAAGTGTAGAAGACAGAAACAACACTTCAGGGATGTGTTTCAGCTTGGGCTCCACTATGATATCTTGAGGCAGCAGGAAACAAAAGTTTTTCGCATGCAGCACAGCAGAAGCAGAATATATCGCAGCATGTGAGGCATGTACAGAAACAATATGGCTGAGAAAGCTAATTTCTAGATTATTTGATCAGGTTTTTAGATTCAACCATAATACACTGTGACAATCAGAGTTGTATAAGGCTATTAGAACACCCAGTGTTTCATGAATAGTCAAAACACATTGAGATCAAATACTACTTTATTCGGGATAAATTCCATGAAGGAGAAGTAAATCTCTAGTACATCCCCATAGATGAGAAGACAACAGATATCCTGACAAAGCCTCTGTCTAGAATAAAGTTTGCATATTTCCAAGACAAATTGGGGATCGTGGAAATAACTCCCTTAGTTGAAAGGGAAGAAATGACTCTCCAGGTTGGGAGGGAGCACTGACATATCATTGAATTGAGGACAGTCATTTTCAATTTTGAAAAATGGTCCAGCTTGGGTAGTTCCTTTCCAGTTCGGAAAGTGGTTTGATATTTTTTATGGACAGGAATTTTCCAGTTCGAAAAATGGTCCAGATCGAATGGTCATTTTCGTAATGAAAATGGTTAGATGGATTGTTGATGTACCATAGACAGCTATTTCCCATTGTGGTTAACATGGCAAATGGTCTAGGACAATATCTCTTCTTGATGGCCACTCTTAGCAGTGGTAAAGAAGACTGGTCTACCTCGTCAGACAATCATTCTTTCGAAGCTCACAGTTGTGAGCAATTTCAAAGAATGGTATGTTTTGGAGGTTGATGTAGGACAGTCAATTCCTTAGGAAATGGTCCAGACAGTCATTCCCTAGGGAAGATTCATTCTCTCCAGGTTGCACTCTGTTTAGTGCCGGAGGAATGGCCCAGATAGGTGAATGATCTAGGTTCAGCAATCAAGGATAAGCTTTCCCTAGGGTAGACTCATTCTCTCCAGGTTGCACTTTGTTTAGTGTTAGAGGAAAGGCCCAATATAGGGAATGGTCTAGGCTCAGAAATCAGGACAGTTATTCTTCCTTTCTTGAGAAGAATAGTCCTGATATCCCATCATTGATATTCTACTCTGAGGGCATATGCTCTTCCATATCTCACAGATGTGAGTGGAAGAATGTCCCAGATGACTCAATTTATATCATAACATTGTTTCTGTGCAAGTTGATATCAGTTGCTATGATTACTATGGAAGACTGTATGTCTCCAGACAGTAGAAGTATGCTATTGTAGTGGATATGTTCCATTGTTTGTGACTATGTGCCATGGATTGAGTAGTTGTGTACTACTATGGATAAACACAGTTGTGTTCTATCAGTTGACATTGTACCAGTTGTCATGCAGATTATCCAGTTGGATAATAATGATGGTGCTCGTGATGCTACCAGTTGAATGGCTTGTTTGTGCTCAAGACCATTATCAGTTATACCTCCCTAGCTAGAAGGGAGTGTTGATATTATGGTAGCTTCATGAGGTATCAACCTCCATTGTGACCCTTTGACAAGATTAGAATATTCTGGAAGCAAGAAAAGAATTGAATGTAACCCTAGAAGAGATGTCGGCTAAGAGAGATAATTATTAAGAATTAATTAGTACCCAGAATGAGAAGTCGGCCTAGGAAGTCTACCAAATCTAGTATAAATACAAGGTGTCAGTCCTCACTTTACATACACTTCACAGAATCGTAGAGAGACACTTGTGTGCACTACAGTCTGGAAGTCTTGTGCGCAAGTCCTGGAGAAGGTGTTGCCGCTAGTTTTGAAGTCTATTGTTTATATCTTTCTGGGTTGGACTCTCTAATCAGCTTTGGTTACTTCTTGCTTGGTGAATTAGCCTTGCTTGGCTATTGATTTTCTACCAGGATTCTTCTCTCTGTCAAGGTCAAGGTGCTCATAGGGTGGCTTTGGCCTATGGTTGGGTGGAAATAGTGATATTGTCTATGGTAAAACGAGCACATTCTAACACTCACCACCACATGTCTCAAGTTCATCATGAGGGTATCCACCACATCAACTAGCTTCCATAAGACATTGGTTCTTTCTCCATGAAGTACACACTAGGTATTCTGGTGAGTATCATTTCAATATTTGAGGCATTTGAGTTTGTTTCATTTAAAATCGTTTTTGATTATGTAATGTTTGCTTGGAAATTATGTTCTTTTCTTTGTTTCACCTTGGTGGTTGACATTACACCCTAGTAAGTGGTAACCCTTAGGGATATATTTTCTACTGGGTGGTCATCTTGACGAGTCATCGTTCCATTCCCAACCATACTTGTCACTTTCTACACTTCATCCCTTCAAATTCCTTACCTTTTGGGGTTTTTAGGTGTCCTGAACGAAGAAGGGAGTATCCATAATTTAATGGGAAGAAGGGGTTGAAGGCTCAAAGGCTTGTAGATGAAAAAATATAAGATTCAATCATGAACCTTCTAGATGCTCGCCCAGGGATCATGAGGAAAATGAAATTTCTGTTACAAGGAAAATCACTCTATGGCATGGGGTAAACCACAATAGACGGAAATGACTGAAGAAATCAACTATAATCTCAAGTATGCTAATAATTCAAATATTTTCAAGACATTAATTGGACGAGAAAAGAGTATTTCTATTAAAATGTAATCAACAGAAGTGTATGAATGACAAACTTCCATGTCGGCACATTCGAAACCGAGAAACTAAGTCCCTTCCAGCTAAGCTTCCACCACTTAAATCCTCCACCAAAGGCGAGATCATATAAGAGAGACAATGAGGTTCTCCATCAAATAGGGAAGAGCTTGGGGGTTGAAAATGTTGGAGAAATTTCTACTTTCGGCACACTAGTTCAGTGGGAGTTAACTGACTAGTTCTATTTTAGACTTTCTAATCTTAGACCATCACTATTATGAATGCATTCCTATTATAGGATGTCATTGCCTATATGAGTGTATATCACTCACTCATTTAATAGATCATAATATACATTGATTCTCATTCTTCATATTGTATCTCTCTTCCTTTTCTTGATAAGATTTGTTTGTGTATTCTTTAGCTAGGTCTCTTATGTAGGTTTCCATGAAACACTGACATGGTATCAGAGCTGAGCTGCTTGGAACAAACTAGACAAGTCAGAGAAGAGTTAAATAGGATTTGATTAAACCTAGTTTCTGCCATCACCGTGGCATATCCCTATCGAAAGGTACTATGATTGGAATTGTCGTGGTCTATCCCTATCAAAGGGTGTGACGGTCGCACTCACACTTAAGGAAAAACAAAAATAGGGATAGTCATAGCCTATACACAGTCAAGGTGCGACATCGTCACACTGTATTCTTCACTCGGGGTGCGACGATTCAATTTTTCACAGTCATCGCACTTTATATTTATATAGGGTGTGATGGTTCATCATCATCGCACTTTATCCCTCCCCAGGGTGCGATGATTTAGCTGCCCTCCAGAAAATTGGTTTTCTGCAGTAAAATAGCCATATCTCGAAATACGTGATCTAGGTCGGGCTGAAATGTTGACCAGATACATATAACATAGGGATGCTCATGCTCACAAAAAATATCCAAAACCCCCCATCAGAGACTATTGTGATTCCATCAGTTCCAGACATTAGAGATGATGATTCCACACACTCAGATGTTGCATATTCAGACATAGATTCAGAGGATTCTGTACATGAAAATGAGCAGGTAGTATAACCAAATGAGGAGCCAGTGTCAGAGCTTCATAAAATGCCCAAGTGGGCATATTCCACACTTCAGGCAACAGGAAACCTTCTAGGGGAGCCATTGGATTTGAGGAGGAATCGATCTCATCATGTGGATCTTTCTCATGTACTTTCATCTTATGAACTAGTAATGCACATGCATTGTTATATGGTTCAATATTTTGATCCACATACCTACAATGAGTTTGTTGGAAATCCACTATGGGAAGAAACCATGCAGGAGGAGCATGAATCTCTCCTAGAGAATCAGACTTGGGATCTGGTTCCACTTCCACGAGGGAGGAAACTTGCCATATGAAAATGGGTCTATAGGACCAAGAGAGCAGCAAATGGTCAGCTGAGCAGGTACAAGGCCATATTAGTTGCAAAAGGATTTCAACAGATTCATGGGATAGATTATAATGAGACCTTTTCTCCTGTAGGAAAGATGGACTCCATTCACTTGGCTCTAGCCATTGTAGAAGCCAAAGGATGGGAAGTTCACCAGATGGATGTGAAGAATGTTTTTCCTCATGGTGACCTTTCAGAGGAAATCTACATGGAGCAGCCATAGGGGTTCATTCAGAACTCATATTTAGTATGAATGTTGAAGAAGTCTCTCTATGGCCTCAAGAAGGCACCTAGAGAATGGTATGAAAAGATGGATTCTTACTTGCTTTCACATGATTTTGTTAGATGTAAATCTGATTCCAATGTTTACATGTTGAGGACCACTAACTCTGTGATGATTTTAGTACTCTATGTGTATGATATTTTGATCACGGGTAGCTCTTCTTCATCCATTTCTTTGGTCAAAGATATTTTGCATGATAGGTTCTCTACGATGGACATGGGTCCACTACACTTATTTCTTGGTCTTGAGATTAGTCAAGATGATTCTGGCATCAAAATATCTCAGGCTAAGTATGTTAGGGATATTTTGGATAGATTACACATGACAGACTATAAGTCTGCACCTACACCCTTCTTATCTGGGATTAGACTTGAGGATGATGGGGATACACCATTAGTGGAAATCACTTTGTATCGACATTTGGCAGGGAGACTTTTGTATCTCACCCACACCCATCCAGATATCTTATATGCGGTAGGAGTAGTTTCCAGATACATAAATGATCTGAAAATGGAATGTACTTGTTTAAGGGTGCAAGGTATCCATTTTCCATAATTTAAAAAGTGAGTTAAACACTCCAATGTGTCCTCTGAAAATGTGAGAACTTACT
>JZKD02S0657013.1:81516-101676 GCA_000966675.3 Picea glauca | reverse complement strand
CAAAAATGGCTGCACCTAGCCTCCAACAGCTCCAACACTGAAATGGCCCTGGTGGCCCTGAAAGCTTCCCTGAAGCAAAACAATGAGAAGAATGCCTCAACAGGAAAAACGAGCTGTAGAAATAGATTCATAATGCTTATAAACTTCAGGAATGACCTTCGTTCCACATTCACTAGCTGCACAATTCCCAATGCAGCTCCCAAACTGATTTGACCCTTATGGCTCTTGGAACTTCCCTGAAGAAAAATCACCTGCAAATTATCTCCAATGGCTCTGAAACCTGCTCCAATGGCTCCAGAAGGTCGAAGAGACCCAAAAATGACCAAAATTTCGTCCCGAATGGTTTTCCCTAGCAAGAGTTATGGCAAAAACTGTCTTCTCCTTCTTTTCCTCAACAAACTCCACTAAAATTGGAGTTGTTTGGCTAAAAATAGTAAAAGCGCCCAAAATTGGCAATAAAATCGAAAATGTCGGAGTCCGCCAAAAACAAATGCGCCAACTGCTTTTTAGCCCACGGTTATGCTCTTGGTCACTTGCACAAATGCGTTTGGTCCCTAGGGGTTGGCCCCCGACTTAACACGCCCCAAACACGTGTCTAATTCATAAATAAAAAACGCGCTATCCATTGCAAGCAATAGCACTAGCCCGTGTGGTAAGGGCGCATGGCTTTCTTGTGGGAGACCCAATTTCAAATCCTGCCCGCCAAAGTGCATAGTCAAAACTATATATATATATATATATATATATTGAACCACGTGGCGGCCAACGCTCCCGCCTTTTTTTTTTTTTTGATTAAAAACATATTTCATAATGTTTTTGTTTTTAATTTTTCTTTTTTTTCTTTTTTATATAATTTCATTATATTTTTTTTTATTTGATTTTATAATGAAATAAGAAATTTCTGACTGAGATATCTTTGTGATGCAGAGTCGGTTTCGCGTGTCGTTCGCGCCAGCAGGATCGTATCGACGAGACCTATCCCGTCGTCCCAAATTCAACCATTTCTGTGCAAGTTCAATTTTGAGCAAATTTACGACACTTGGTCCTGAGCTCCTGATCAATATAGGAACCCCATGATATGCCTTGGAAGGCTTCCAAGATCATTCTCATATATGTTCAAGGAACCATGAGTTATGGGATTCACTATGCACCTAGTTGTGAAATAGATCTCATAGGCTTCACATATTTAGATTGGGTTGGCAATAGCACAAATTGCAAGTCCATGTCCGGGTACACTCTCAGTTTGGGTTTAGGCCCAATTTGTTCGCCAAGTAAGAAGCAATCAGCCATTGCTTTATCTTCCACAGAGGCCGATTACAGAGGAGTAGTCAATTGTGTCATTCAGACACTTTGGCTTCAGCACTTCCTTATCGAGATTGGTATCTAGTTTCACTGTCTGACTATCATATGGTGTGACAATTAGAGTACACTAATATTTTGCAAAGATCCAGTACAACAACAATGAACCAAACACATTGAGGTCCACATGCATTTCATCAGAGATCCAGTACATGAAAAGATCATTGATTTGCAGTTATGTCCTTCCTCTGAACAGACTGTCGACATATTCAACAAGACCTTCATTAAGAAGAAGTTTCAAACTTTTTCAGATCATCTTGCAGTGAAGAACATAGTTTCCTAGCAGTTGCCTTTTCTTTTTTTGATGCATTGTCTTTTGAGGGGGGGGGGGTTTGTTCCCACGTGGTTTTCCCTCTTTCCTCATTTTTATTCAATGTTCATTAGTTGCATTGTACATGAGTACCTAATATGGCCTAGTAGTCGAGACTCATTTTTTACTCCATAGTGATTTTTAGGGGCGGGTGTTGGAGAAATTTCTATTTTCGGCACACTAATTCGATGGGAGTTAACTGACTAGTTCTATTTTAGACTTTCTAATCTTAGACCATCACTATTATGCATGCATTCCTATTATAGGATGTCATTGCCTATATGAGTGAATATCACTCACTCATTGAATAGATCATAATATACATTGATTCTCATTCTTCATATTGTATCTCTCTTCCTTTTCTTGATAAGCTTAGTTTGTGTATGCTTTAGCTAGGTCTCCTGTGTAGGTTTCCATCAAACATTGACAGAACAATGTGTTCATACTTTAAAGGATAAAGGGATGTAGACTCAATATGAAGTGAATAATTTCTCCAGAGTAACTTTTCTCTCAAAGTTGAATTCTTATCCTCTTTCCATAGCTTGGATATAGACCATTTATAGCCTTCAAATGGAACTAAAGGGTCATGTTAGAACATTTACGGTATATGGAAGTTCAAGGATCATGGATCTCGTGATGTGACATGGAAACCCGACACCATTTTTAATTTTGGGCACAAAACTCGATGTATGTGGCTTGTAATGGTGAAACCTATGTATACGCATGTTGTATAGTTGTTAGGGCGTGTATATGTGGAAAATATATGTTTTTTAGCTCTGGGAATTACAAAAAGGGACTTCAAGTCTGCATAGGGAAATGGAAAAGGCCTTTTGAGAAAGTTGCATGGGGTGATGCAAATCTTTCTATAACAATGTCTCTCATTAGAAACTGATGGGACCCATGAAAAATAACTAATACAAAATTCCAACCAAATTGGAGCATGTGTGGGCAATGTTTTGCATGCTTAGGTAGAATACCCACACATTGTCTTTGACTCGGGGAAGCATAATGTGACCAAGGTAGAGTCAAGGTGGGAATTGTTTTTCATTCTTAGTTTGAAGCCCCACCTTGGATTCAACCTAGAACCATCATAAAAGAACAAAAGACAATAAATGGGCTTGGAAAAAGGTTGCATTGAAAATGAAGGTGCAACACACCCTCTACAAAGGCACCCATAAATGAGACACTATGGTCCCATGTATGTCATGAACCCCATGCCCAAAATCCTTCTCCCTATCCATACCACTTTGTACACATGACCTAGAGAGTGGTCAACTTGGGAAATAATCCTAAACTTGAGGTATGATTCACCCAATAGGTAGCTTTGTCAACCCTCCCATACCCAAACTTGGAAAATTGCATAGGGTCTTTGAGAACTTGTTTAGTTTGATGCACATTATTAGGTGTCTCTTTTATTTACTTGATTTACTTATCATGATCCATTTGACTTGATATCCTTGGAGGGTGTATTCATTGTCTTTACAAAACCTTTCTTGGTGGACAGATTTGGAAGAAAAAGCCTAGCTCAGGCTTCCTTGGGGACTGAAACCCAAAGGTTGGATACCATGTCCCACACATTGGACAATGATGACAGTATTTGTAGGCCACAAAGATACCTTGGAGGACCTCACCTATGCCCATACTAGCCCAACGTTTTTCCTTTGGATGCAAAAATGTCACATTTGGAAGGCTTGTCGTCTTATGGGGCTAGGGTTTCAGGTGGTGGTGTCGATTGACTTGACACTTGGCACGTTTTGATGGAAGAAGTCATGGCTTGAAAGATGAAACCCTACCGCATGAGAGGGAGGCCCTAGAAGTACCAATGACTTCCATCTTCTACTCCAACAAATTCCAAAAAGGTGCCAAAACATCACCCTTTAGAGGGATGATGTCACACTAGGGTTTTCTTTTGTTCATTTTTTGAATTAAAGTCAAATTAATTTTTTAAAGGGGAAAATTAAGTGTTGTTGACCCCTTACTTTGTGGTTTACCCTAAAATTAAGTGGACAAACACTTTTAGGAGGATTTGTATAAATAGAGATCAAACTCTTGTCATTTTATCATAACTCTCCCATCTTGGAGAGGATCCTTAACTGAAATTTGCACCCCTTTTGGGAAATTTTCTCTATCTCTCTTTTATACTTTCTCATGTGATGGTTTTTCTTGGATATTGGATGGATAAGTAAGGCATTATCTTTCTTGGAGACTATTTCTTTCTTTTATGGTGGAATTTATTGGTTAAAAGGAGTTTATCTTGTTAATGCTTGGACTAGGTAAGGAATCTCTCTTGTTATTGTTTCTTTTCTTTGTTACAAGATTAACTTTCTAATATTTTGGGGAGGGCACAAAACCCCACTAATCCCATCATAATTTTCTTGGAATAATTTTTTGCACAAAGGAACACTAGGAGGACTAAAATGGTTTACACCCTCCTAGGGTTTTCCTTAGCTAGATTTGCTTGCCTTGGGGAGTAAAAGGGATTACACCCCCAAGGAATTAGAAAAAGTATATCTTTAATGTTTAAAGACTCCATAACCCAATATTTAAAGGCATTAATATCTTGCATTGGAGAAATAAAATCATTGCATTTGGATACATAGAATTACGAGATATTGAAATTGTTTAAGTCGGAATCTTTTCTGCATGCTAAAAGATTGTCAAGGCCACTAGGGAATCTTGTTTCTCCAGTGATTTATTGATGTTGTAATAAATTTAAGCTACAGCCATTAGTGCTGCAGAAAATCACTTCATACTTTATAAATTTTCTCATGTTCTAACCGTCAAAGTTTGCTAGAAAGTTGCCAAGTTAACCTACTAGTTATTGTGCTTCTTTTGGGTGGTTTACTTGCGAATTTCAGTGGCTGGAATTTTATGTAGTAACACTTGTTTGATACATCCATTAGCTTGCATAAATATATCTTCGATACTTACATCAAACATCCTTTAAATGTTGCAAAAGTCTTGTGCTATCATACTAGAGTTTCACTAATAATTTCTAGTTAGGCTCTTGCATATTTACTTGGACTTTTAGTGACTTCTTTAGCAGCTATTCCATTTATTTCATTTCTGATTTATATCATTATATACTGCTACTAATTATCACAACAATATTCACTTGCTTTTCCATTGGATTGTTGGTCTTGTATCTCATCTTTTCTTGTGTCACGGACATGTATACTCATCTTCTACAGGTACTCAAGCTCTTCTAAACCATTGATCACTTCCAAGACTCCTTTCCAAGTCATATTTCACTTATTAACTTGAACTATAGGGGAATCACTTACATAGTCTCACTTTCCATCTCATTCCCCCCTAGGTTCACCCGGGATTCCCCCCTTGTGTTGTATTTTTTTTTCACTAAAGAAAGGGGATGGTTTATCTGAGGTGATAGTGGGTAAAATATCCCACCTTTATATCCATATTATGGATTGGGATGAGATTTTCCCAACCTATAGTTTACACAATAACACCTTTAATGGGTTATGGAGTCACTTACTTGAAGAGAGAGTTAAAAAAAAAATAGAAAACTTTGAGAGGGATTAGTGTTAAACCCTTATAGCACCCAAAAAATCCCCTTCTTCTAAATCGATCATCTCACCAATCAAGGCTAAACTAGGGTTTAGGGTTTCTAGGGGTGTAAACCCTCTTACTCCTTAGAAATCAAAACCTTGGCTGAAATTTGCTTCAATGATGTAGACACTCCTACTTCTTGAAACAAACCTTGAGTGCTCTTATCTAGGTGAAGAAATAGAGTGAGCTATAGAGTGTGTAAACACTCTTACTCCTCCTAGGTTTTTTCCAACAAAATTATTAGGCAATTACCATATGATTACAAAAAATTCAATTATTAGGAAAGAAATTGATGAAGAAAAACCTTAATCAACCAAGAAATACCCCACAAGACTTCACCACAAGCTCCAAGAATATATTGCACTAGTAGATATCATCAACAAGAAAGTAGCACCACATTTGCACAAGAAAAGAGACATAGTCAATCCTCCAAGAGGGCCGAAATTGCAGTCCAAAGAGTATTTTTAGCAGTGATGAGTTATTTCCAAATGAAAAATGACTTTCTTCTATTCATAGAGGAAAACCCACTTCATATTTTTCCACATTTACAATTAAATCCTAAAATTTAGGTCAAAACCAAAGTTACAATGCTTAACTAGCAAAATGATTTGTCCCTTTTTCCCACATAGGTCACAAAATAGAAAAATAATGACATGCAAGCCCATAAAAATCTTCTCCAAGGTGGCACATGTGAAGGTAATCCTCCAAAGGCTAGGGCATCAGATTCAAAGGTTCCATGTCATCCCCAAATCAAGCAAAATCGTGGTGTCACAAGCCCACAACACCACCAAGTGCACAAAATACACCAAATGAGCTCTTAAATGTGTGATGTCATGCTACATAAGAGGGACGTTTGGTCATAGGAAGGTGACATCATATCTTCTTCATGCTTCTGATACTTTCTTATGTGCTAAATACTTCATCCAAGGTGCAAGTCTCATCATCCTAAACCCCCAATGTGTGGGGTGCAACATCCATCCAATGGGATTCCATGCCCCTATGAAGGTCCAAGTGGCTTAGTCCCTTCATGATTGACTTTCACCGGGAAAGGTCCTACAAAGACAAGAAAATACACATCCAAGGGTCCATAATTCATATGAATCATGCAAAGTAAACCACATTTAATAAAATAACCACCCAAACAAGTGCATTAAATCCCCTCTTTTCAAATTAAACAAATGCTCAAAGACCTTATAAAATTTTCCTATTAGGTAGGCCTATCCCAAGGTCAAGGGATGTTTCCTAAGAATACCCTTTCTAGATCATGTAATGAATATGACATGTATGGGAAAAGACTCTTGGGCATGGGGTTCTTGACATATCAAGGGATCATATTGTCTCATTTATGGGTACCTTTTTGGAGGGTGTGTTGCATCCCATCTTTTGCAATGCAACATTTTCCCAAGACATTTTTTTCCTTTATGTTTTTTTATGATCCTAACATTGAGTGCTATATGAAATGGGAATAAAAATAGCACCTCAATGCCACTTAAATTTATAACACATTGAGTGTTATGTGCACTGGAAATTAAATAACACTACAATGCATTCCCCCATCAAGCGAGATACTTTTTATTTATTTTCTTTTTAAAAGGTCCTTTTATTTTGTATAGAGAAGTGATTTATGGCTCTCATAACCTTATGGAGAACATCCAGAAGGATATATTATGGCTTTTGATTTTTACAGTGCTTGTTGCAAAACCTCTGGGCCATTAGCCCCCTCTTCCCATGAAATGAGGTACAAGCCCTTCCTGGGGTCAATGAACTCAAAAAAAAAAAAATATGAGGAGATGGAAGGAAGGAAGTGTGGAAAGTGGTAAGTATGGTTGGGAATGATACAATGACCTTTCAAGGATACCCCCCAGTAGAAACCATTTTCCTAAGGGTGACCAACTTACTAGAATACCATGCCAACCACCAAGATGAAATTAGACAAAATATACAATTTCCAAGAAAACGCTCCATAATCAAGACAGGACTCTTTGCAACATTCTCAAATAATTCAAATATTAAAGTGACACTTACCATGAGACTGGACTTGTTACCTCATCAAACAAGATGTGATGTCTTATGTGGACAAAGATGGTGTGGTGGATGTTTCTATACTGCCAATGATGAGTGGTGATGTGGGGTGGAAAGGAGGGGCTCCATCTACTCAATGTGGGATCTGCTGGTCAATATGGCTCTTGAAACTCCATTTCTCCTACCTACATGCCTCGATACATAATCTCCTTAGTTACCCCTAGGATAGGGGGGTAACAATTCCAATGAATCATAACCTATGTAGCACTTGTAGGAGGCCTCTTATTTGTTTGTTTGATATCATACCATCATGGATTCAAGGTATAAGATGTCATATGAAAAGGTTTATCCATTTTTTTCCATCACCTATGTACAAATTTCCAAGTGTGGACATAGGTTGAGATCTATTTTTTTTGTTGTGGTTGTAATATCCTCACAAATGTAGTCAATTTTCTCATATACTTCGCTTAAAACTGAGCTAGATTTATTTTCATAGTTAATTATATCACAATGGTTCAATGATCTCTGAAACTACACAAGTTTTTTGGATATGTTTTATATTCTTTGCACGACTATGGAACCCCCTACTAAGGGTTTCGAGGGCAGATCCCCTGAAAAATATAATTTCAAGGTTTATTCTCCAAATTTCTGGGCAATCTTTTGCCTTTGGCGGGGGCGGTTTTTCTCCTTTGAAAGTTTAGTGGCTCATGGTATTTCAGCCCATGGTTTTCTAATTCCAGTTAAGTAATTAAGGTTGTAATATAATCTAGGTCAATATATTAGGGGTTTTCTAGATGCCATGGGATCCTATATATTGTATTGTAAACAATGAAGTTGGAGGATGAATAGAACTAGAGGTGTGAATCTAAAATAGGTTGTCGAATTTATCGGCTAGGTTTCCAGGGTAAATCTCTATGTATATGTGTGTTTTCATTTATTTTCTTTGTTAGATAGTAATGGATGTGCTCGTTTAACCATAGACAATATAGCAATATTGTCACCCAACCATAGGCCGAAGCCACCCCCAAGCACCTTAACCTTGACAAAAAATCATTCTGGAAGAAAAACCTAGGCTAGATAGCCAAACAAAGGTGGCGCACCTTTCTCCAAGGATAGCACACCAAGCAAGAGTAACAAGAGTTGATCAAAGAGTCCAAACCATAACCAAGAGAGATTCCAAGCCAAAACCGAAATCTGCTAGTTGCAGCAGCTGCAATAGCAACTCTCCTCCAAACTTGCGCACAAACTGGCTAACTGCAGTGCACACAAGTGTTTCTTCTGCAGTTCTGAGAATACTAGCCAGAATGAAGACTAGCCTCCTATATTTATACTATTTCTGGTAGACTACCTGGGCCAACTTCTCATTTTGGGTACTAATTATTTAGTATATAACATTTCCTTTAGTCGACTTCTTCTCTTGGAGGCTAATAACCTAATACAAGTCATTCTCTTGAGCCAACTTGTATTCTAAGGTTATTAACCAATTAATTAGGGTTTCTTCTTGCTTCCTAGAATATTCTATTCTCGTCAGGTTTACACGTGGAGGTAAATACCTCCCACAGCTACCATAATATCAACACTCCCTGTACCAACCTCCAAAATGGACCATTCTTCGAAACTGCTCACAATTGTGAGCTTCAAAAGAATGACGGAAAGGCAGACCAATCTTATTGACCACTACTAAGAGTTATCATCAAGAAGAGAGATTTTCCTAGACCATTCCCCCACACTGGCCACAAGGGGAATCGATGTCTATGGTACATCAGTAATCCATCGAACCATTTTCATTACAAAAATGACCACTCAATCTGGACCATTTTCCGAACTCGAAAATGCTTGTCCGTTAGAAATATCAAACCACTTTCCAAACCGGAAAGGAACTACTCATCCTGGACCATTTTTCAAACTAAAAAAATGATTGTCCATAAATCAATAACACATCAGTGCTCCCTCCCAACCTGTGAGTCATTTCTTCCTTTTTCAATAAGTAAGTCATCTCCACGAGCTCCAGATTGAGTACACAAACTCTTTCATCTTGGACAAAGGCTTTACCAAAATATCTTCTTATCTGCTCATCTGTGGAGATATATATATTGGAGAATCACTTCTCTTTTTTGGACTTCATCACAGAGAATGTAATGCTTGATCTCAAATGTACTTTGGTCTTTCTAGAACACTGGTTTTCTCTAAAGGCTTCATATAGATCTGATCAATATAGTATATCATAGTTGGATTCATATCTTTTGTTTCTTGCTAGTTTACAACATCGTGGCAAGGGTCAAACTAGAACATATCCAAGTGGTACTTTTTCTGCTATCATGAGAGTTTGTCATGGATTGGAAATCCATCATCTTGAATTTCTGAGTAGCCATTCTGATACAATATCTCTGTTATAGAAATTTTTCACCATGCTTCTCCTGTGCATTGGAGGTTCATCAAGTTGTCTTCTTCCATCTGCATTCAAAGGTCTCTTCCTGGTATACCTCAAAGCCTTGAGGTTGTTCTACATACATTATTTGTTCAATTATTCTATAGAATAGTATTTGCATTCATCTGATGTAAACTCCAACCCATGGATATTGTAGAGGATATAATGGCTCATGTAGAGGTATGTCTGGTTTACTTGAACAAGCAATCATCATATCCTTATCCCTTTATCTGGGAGAACCTCTAGTTTTGGATCTCGCAATGCTTACATTCATAAGTCTTCCATACATTGTTCTTCATCAGTAACTCTGCTTGATTGATTTTAGTGAGTTTAGATCAGGCTGGTAGTCTTGTGACTCTCGATACAATGACTGGTTGTTCTAGCTTTTCTTTCTCTCTTGGAATCTTCATGTTCTTCTTCATGTTTCTATTTAGCTCTTGGGTCCATGGATTTTTCTATAGATTCCATGCCCCGAAGATTCCAACTTTTTTCTTTCATCATAGGATCATGGATGTGGATGGAAAACCAAGGATACTTTGAGGCTTCTTTTCAAAGAAGACTTCTTCTAAAGTCAAACTGAACGTGTGTTGCTTTTCATGGTTGCTACCATGGATAGATACTTCATCATCTTCAATGGATCATTAGGATTAGCTCCCTCCTAATCATTGCTTCATGCATGAATGCATGCTCTTCTTTTGGAAATATATAATCGGCTCCCTCCATCTAACAGAGTCCACACTTTTGTCTGCATCCTTATTACCTTCTACAAGGAGTCATAAGTCTTTCTACAATTTCCTCTTGATTGTTGACTTCTTTCTGTCTTTACTTCTTCTAGGTTTCTTCAAGATTGATTCTGATTTTGGTTTATCTTGCAGTTGTTACTTATGTAATAACTTCCACATGAATTATTACCAGGGTTTGTTGATGTACTTCATCCTTTCATGTGTATTGCCCGACCTGTAGTCATTGTGATAGCAATTCTTATCTTGTTGTTCTTCCATAGGTATAGTTTCTCTTTGAACATGTTATCTTCTAGGAAATATAAATGCAATATATGTACAGAAAACATGGTATGTACAAGAACTATGAAGAGTATTGTTACCTTGTCTTAGAAGAAGAAGTATGTTTTATCCTCCTTGGTATTCTTTGAGGGATTTCTTTCTTCGGCAATTGATGCTTTGTGTGTCTCCTTCCTTTTCTTTATCTTGGGGCAATTATTATTCTAGTGACCATATTTTCAACAATTGAAGCATTGTATTTATGACATATCTTTCTCTTGATTTGGCTTCCTCCTTGAGCCAAAATTCCTTTTGTTCCTAAAATTCTTGAATCTTGTTGTGAAGGCTTGATCATCGTATTTATTTTTAGGTTTCTCTTTTGCACTAATCCTTGATTCTTCTTGTGCACAGCAAGTCCAAAGTTCTTCAGATGTAGGATACTCCTTCCTTGTGTTCATGCTTGCGGCAAATGCATCCCATGTCTTGGGAAGACCGTTGAGTACTATATTTACCAGTTCCTTCTCTGAAATGATTTCTTCAATAGCTTGTAGTTGATCTCTTAACTAAGATATTCTCACAAAGTATGATGTTATGTTGTCATCATCATTCATCTTCATGTCACAGAGCTCATTCTTCATACTCATTACTTGTCCAATGTTTCTGACTGAGAAGAGGTTTGTTAGGGCATCGTACATCTTATTAGATGAATCAGGATGGAATATATAGGGTATCAAATGGTATTTTATAGAATCCACTATGATACTCATGGAATTTATGGCATTGTCTTTGAACTTCTCCATAACTGCAACGTTCTGCGGTTCATTCTCTTTTCCTTCTTCAAACTCTAGTTCCACAATCTTTCCTTTCACAATATCCAACACTTTATTCTTGGCAAGGATGAGATCAATCCTTGTATTCCATTCTCTAAAGTTATAATCCCCTTCTAACTTTTTTTCTGACTTCATAGAGTAAGTCATGGCTGCTTTGATTTGGTCAACCCTATATTTGACCAAAAACTCAAGATTGATGTCTTCGCTTGTTGAGAGTACCAAGAGATGCACTAGGCTAGGGCACACTAGTATATCTAGAAATTAGGTCAATCCCTTCACTTAAGGTGCCTCAACGAGAGGGTTAGGGTTTCATTGCTACAGCAAAAACTGGCTACAACTGCAACTGAGTAAATCCTCCCAATCTTCTTCCAGCGGTTAGACTGTCCAAAGATAGTGTGGGCCCATAACATGTTAGAAATTAATGGATGTGCTCATTTAACCATAGACAATATAGCGATATTGTCACCCAACCATAGGTTGAAGCCACCCCCGAGCACCTTAACCTTGACAGAGAATCATTCTGGAAGAAAACCCTAGGATAGATAGCCAAACAAAGGTGGTGCACCTTTCCCCAAGGATAGCGCACCAATAAAGAGTAAAAAGAGCTAATCATAGAGTCCAAACCATAACCAAGAGAGAGTCCAAGCCAAAACTAAAATCTTCTAGTTGCAGCAGATGCAATAGCAGCTCTCCTCCAAACTTGCGCACAAACTGGCCAACTACAATGTGCACAAGTGTTGCTTCTGTAGTTCTAAGAATACTGGCCAGAATGAAAACTGGCCTCCTGTATTTATACTATTTCTAGAAAATTGCCTGGGCCGACTTCTCATTTTGGGTACTAATTCTTTAGTATATAACATTTCCTTTAGCCGACTTCTTATCTTGGAGGCTAATAACCGAATACAAGTCATTCTCTTTAGTCGACTTGTCTTCTAGGGTTATTAACCAATTAATTAGGGTTTCTTCTTGCTTCCTAGAATATTCTATTCTTGTCAAGTTTAAACATGGAGGTAAATACCTCCCGCAGCTACCATAATATCAACATTTTTTTCATTGTTAAGAATTTGTGTGTGCATTACATTAATGAAAAAGGTTTAAAACTTACATTTGGTATCAGAGAAATTCTTGTCTTCAAGGGGACACCTTTGTGGTTAAGGGTTTCACTCAATACTTGTGGTGAAAAGAAATGGTGAGTAGTTCAAAAATAGAGATAGAAAAATTTAATGGGCAAAGTTTTGAGTTGTGGAAGATCTTTTGTTAGAAAAAAATCAATGGGTCATTTTGGATCCAGGTATTGCACCTATGGGAATGTCAATAGAAGACTGTAAAAAGTTGGATCAGAAGGAAAAGAGAAAAATCCAGTTGTGTCTCTCAGATTTAATACTGAATGTGTCAAGGGAAGCTACAACCAAGGAATTATGGGACAAGTTAGGGGATTTGTATCGGACTAAGTCCCTGGTAAACAAACTTTTTATGTGGAACAATTTATACAACTTGAGGATGAAATATGGATACTCGATGATAGAGCATATGAATTCCTTCAATACTTTGGTAAGTCAGTTATTATTTTTTGATATTAATATTTCTTCTGAAGATAAGTGTATCAATTTATTGTGATCTTTACCAGACTCATGGGATACTCTAGTTGTGGCCATAAGAAGCAATGAAACTACTTTAAGTTTTGATGATGTGGTATCATCCTTGTTGTCAGAGGAGATGAGGTGGAAAAACATGGAAATCTAAATAACATGTGCCTTATTTGTAAGAGGATGCTCCTAGGAAAGAAATAAAAATAAGTCCTCAAATGGGATATCTAAATCTAGAGGAAGATCTATATCTCTAGGAAAAATTGTAAAGGTATGTTGGAGATGTGGAAAATAAGGGCATTACAAGAAACAATGTAGATCAAAAAGTATTGAGAGAGGGAAGGGATCTGACAATGCCCCTTATATAGAAGAAAAAAAAAATGCAAATGAAGGAGGGGATGTGTACTTCGATTCTTCAAGCACACATGCATATAATGAGGCATGGTTGGTCGAATCAGGTGCATCCTTTCATATGACTCCTCACGGGGAGTGGTTTTGCGAGTATGAAAGGTATGATGGGGGTGATTTTCTTCTAGGAGATGACTCAACAACCAAAATCATAGGACAAGGAAAATTCAAGTTGAATCTCATGGATGGTAGGATTATAACACTCCATGGTGTTCTGTACATCCCAAGATTGGCCAAGAATTTTATTTTTGTAAGAAATATGGATGATGCAAGTGTAAAAATAGAGTTTGAAAAGAAAACCAACAGGATGGTTCAAGGAACAATGGTGTTGTTGAAGGGAGTTCATATTGGAACTATTTATAAACTGATAAGAAGTACGAGTGATGGGTGTAATAGTTCCATTGTTTTTTAGATTGTAGCTAAAGATGGAAAAACTCTTGTAGTATTTAGAGAAAATACTATATTGTGGAATCAAATACTGTGGCATATCAGAGAGAAGTGTTTGACAAAACAAGTATTACAAAAGATGATGAACACCTTTAGTAACCACTCACACAACCATATCAAATATCAACACATCAATGTTTTTACATGCTAAAAGCCCCATGGGGAAACATCCACAGCCCAAGCCAATGTGGCCAGCTAAGGAAATTTATTAATGCAAAAGAAAAAATATTACAGTGCGTTTCTCATAATCGATCATTGTCCAATGACCCTCTATGCTCTTTAAATAGATATAATGGATCAATCGAGTGCTAAGCAATGGATAAGTGTAGTTGTTACGATTGAGGATAATATGATCCATTGGATCACTCTATGTTGAGAACATATTGTGATCGTCATATTAAATATGCATACTTATGCATACTAAAGAAACACACTTTAACCTAATGACACATTAGACCAAACCGATCTTAACTAACTTCTAAGTGTCTAAATATTCTAACATCCCCCCTTAAGAACAACTTGAGATAGAATTGAAGGATTTACAAAGGCGACAAAATAGGATAATGAAGGAGGAATTAGAGCTTATTCCCCTTTAGTGACAACTTCCTAAACTCCTAACATAGATCGAAGTTTGGAAAAATTTGCTTCTGTAAGAGATTTTTTGAATATGTATGCAACTTGATCTTTTGTAGGGAAAAAGAGCACTCCAATAACTCAATCATGAATGATCTTTCTGATGAAGTGCATGTGCATCTCGATGTGTTTGTTGCACTAATTTTGAACTGGATATTTGGCAAGCTTGATGGCACTCTAATTTTCGCACCAGCGAGTGGTTGGATATTGTTGTTGGAATCCAAAATATGAAAGGATCTGTTGAAGCCACAAGGCTTCTTGACTTTCATTAACCATTTCTCAGTACTCTACTTCCACTGAAGAAAGAGAAATAGTCGATTGTTTCTTTCAATCCCAAGTGACAAGTCTAGAGCCAAGGCTAAAAAGATAACCTGTAGTAGATTTTCGATCATCAAGGTCATCGGACCAATATGAATCATGAAACCAACCAACAAAGGAGTCCTCGTTGAATTGTAATGTATCCCAAACTAAACTATACTATGGACATAGGTTGATGGAATTAATTTTGGCTACAATGGAAAAAATTTCATTATAGTCAATGCATTCAACATGAGAGAACCCTTTGGAAACTAATTGGACATTGTGTCTTTCAACACTTCCATTTGATGCATACTTATTTTTGTACACACATTTACATCTAACAAGTTTTCTTCCTTTCAAAAGAAGTACAATATCCCAAGTATCATTCACCATTAAAGAGTGATACTCTTCGTTCATTGTTGTGTCCCAATCTGAATGAACTAAAGCTTCTACATTTTGGATCATGAATCTATGAAACGTAATCCAAAAGAGAAGAGTCTTGTTGGAATTGTGAATGTTTCTGATGTTGATCTAAAGGATCATCAACAAGATCACCAATTTCTTCTCGTGTTGAATGAACCCATCTTGAAAGCAGTGGTGTTGGTGCAGGCTCATGTTCAATGGACTCATATGGAGGAATGTGAGCAGGTAGAGGTGGATTTTCATCCTCACTATCATCATATGAAGAATAAGAAACTATAATAGGAACAAAATATGGTACAAATGTCGAAGGTGACACAAACATCAAATTAGGCTTGTATGTCAAGGTATTTTCATCAAATTTAACATCTCTTCCAATAATCATTTTATTGGAATGAGGTTGAAGAAGTCTGTAACCTTTGACATCTTCAGAATATCCAACAAAAATACACTTTTGACTTTTAGGCTATAAAGATTTCATTTTCTCATTAGGAATGTGATCCCATACTACCAAATACACGGAAGTGGCTTAGATCTGACTTAATTTTATTCTATACTTCTACTGGTGTTATATTTTTTAGATCCTTTGTGGGAGTGAGATTTATTATGTAATTTTCACAATTGATGAATTCCACCCAATAATGAAGACTTAATCCTTTAAATTGAATCAAATAACTAGTCATTTCCTTTGATGTGTGATTCTTTATTTCAGCAACACCATTTTTTTGTGGTGTATATGAAACAATATGTTATATTTGAATGCCCTATATAGTGCAATGACTTGTAAATTCATTGTTCATATATTCACCTCCATAGTTTGTTCTTAGCCTTTGAAGTTGATGTCTAGATTGTTTTCTACAAGGGCCGTTTAGGCCAAAAACTTGTCCAAATATTTTCTCTTTAGTTTTAATAAGTAAACCCAAGTGCGTATACAAAAGTCATCAATGAAAAATAATAATACTTGCACTGAGAGAAATAAGGAGAAGAAAGCGGACCACGCAAATCATTGTAAACAAACTGTAAAGGGGTTGAGGTGTGCCAAGAGGCACGTTTGTAAAAAATTGTCCCACTAATGTTTTCCAAGAACACAACCGGCACAAACACCATTTTTGCAAGAAAAAAGAGGAAGACCAGTCACCATGTGTTGATTATATAGTTGTTGCAATGAGAAATACTTTAGATGACCAAACTGCTCATGCCAAAGTTTGCTCAAGTCATCGCTCTGAGCAACAAAAGCATATGGAAAATATGATGACCCAAAGTTGTCAAACTTGTACAACCTAATAATATCATCAGCAATTCCAATTGCGAGGACATGCTTAGGATATTTTAAATCCTTGATTACAACTTGGCAAGGTGAAAACTCTATGGTTTTACCTTCACCTAAATTATCGATCTAATACACTGATATAATGTTGGAAATACTTGGAACACATAATTCATCATTGAAATTTCCATTATCTACCTGAATTGTTCCAAACCCTACAACACTAAGAGATCTATCATCACCAACAAATATTTTTTTGGTGTTACATTCATTAAGAGAAAAAAATATGGCTTTGTCATTAGCTATATGATAAGATGATTTAGGATCAATAAGCCACTCATCATAAGAAGAAGTAGAAGTTGCGTTGAAAGAGAAAATAGAAGAAGAAAGTACAGGTCCATGAGAAGAAGAAGAAGAAGAAACAATATTTATGTTGTGCTTCTTGATTGATGCTTCTAAGGCTTCCATATTTTTATAACATTTTGACTCTACATGACCATCTTTCCCACAAAAGTTGCAATGCATCTCAATCTTCTTACTTTTTTATCTTTCTCCTTTATCACCATTAGGAGTATAAGTTGGCTAAGAGGGTTTGGGACCCTTATTTTGCTTGTTGTGGCGAGGATGTTGCTTCTTGGAATCTTAGATATTGTGTTCTCCAAACACAACTTGAAACTTTTCCCAAGTTTCATCAGGGGACATTAATTCCTTGAAAGCGAAACATTAAATCTAGATAGATGGACATTCTAATTACTCCACGTGCTTCGTCATTTTTTTTATCCCATTTGACTTTATTTTCATCATCAATGGATTCTTTCTCTTTTCCCAAGGTAATCCAATATAATCCTCTACTTCTTCATACATCCTCCATATGGTATTCCATGAGAAGTAGTTGGTACTCAAGGCATCTTACTTAATAAAGAAACTTTCAACCAAGTGAGATAGTGAAAAACACATTATAATATTAAGGAAGAGGATAGGGGTTGTTGTTTAAGACACCCTTGAAGTGCGTGTTGAAAAAAATATGAACATTTTTCATGTATTCACACACACAAAAAAATTCTCTTCTCGACAGCAACAATGGGTTAGATATCGGTTAGCTTACCTAGAAAAAGCAATTTTTCTCTCCATTTCTGATTTACGAAGATCACACAGAGTACATGACAAAGAGCATATGTAGACAACAAAACATTTTCCACTATGTTTCTAATTTTATAAGATCACACAGAGCACGGGGAAAAGAGCATGGGTAGGTTGAAAAGAGTAGAAACCTGAAAACAAAAACAGAAAATCAAAATTTATCTCTGTAAAAAATTAAAAAGGGCATATCAAGGCATTATACCTCTGGATCTGACTGAAATGGTCATATCTTGGAAAAAAGGAAACCTTTTCGAGTGAAATGAAAATCATTCCTAACTAAAATGAGTGTTATGGATGTAATGGAACAATCCTTTCAACCTATAAATGTATGCAAATAGAAAAAACCAAAGATGAAGAAACGCGGCTTCAAGGCCTCGATCTAAAATGGGAGAGAGTGTTCAAATTCTCTCTAATACCATGTTCAAAAACACAGGTATTCCAACAAAGGAATAACACTTTCAATAACCACTCACACACCCAAATTAAATATCAACACATCGATGTTTTTGCATGTTAAACCCCTATGGAGAAACATCCATGGCCTCGACCAACATTAATTCAATTTATTAATGCAAAAGAAAAAAAATTATAGATATTTTCTCGCAATTGATCATTGACAAATAACTCTCCATGCTCTTTAAATAGAGATCATGGGCCAATCGGGTGTTGATGGGTGTTCTATATGCACTAAATCCCTCAATTAAATTGTCAACTCAGGGTAAGTAAACTTAGAGTTGTAGCATTGTATGTGCCGAGGCAGAAAAATGAGAGGAAGTATTCTCTATCTAAGGAGATAGTCTATCTAAGGATTATTCTACTTAATAAAAGACTATTAATTAGCAAACCCTATGAAAGAACTTTGAACTATTCACCCTAAGCATCTTTAAACAATGGATCGATGGATTATCCCTAAAGAAGCATATCAAAACCTACTTTGAACAAGTTAACCTATTTAATCTAATGAGAAACAACAAGTAAATATCTTTTGTCTTTAATCAAATAAGCAATCAAACAACTAACCTATCAAAACTTATGCAGCAAGTAAACTCATCAAAACTATTCAACAAGTAAACTTATCAAAACTATTCAGCAATTAAACTCTATTCTTAATATAAAACTCATAATCATATCTAATATGCAAAGCAAAAATCTTAACCTACTTAATCAAAAGCATCATGATTGTATTCAGAAATTAATCAAACTATTCTTAATTTGCAATAACAAGAAACTCAAAGATGATGATTATGTCTCTGGTGCCTAATAACATCATGATGGCATCTGATGATTAGTGATAATTCAAGAGGAATTAATTCAATATTGAATTCTATGGAGAAATGAAAAGTATGAATCAAGCAATCTAACGAAATATTAGCCATCATAGAAGAAACATTAAATATCCTGAAAATCCATGTGGTCTCTCAATTTCATATATCAATCATCGATGATAAGAAATGTTGATACTGGGAGGGGGGTGAATCAATATCAAGTACAATTTAAAAACTTTTTCAACTTGTAATTAAACCATTCAATTTTATCCAATGAGAGATGAACAATAGTATAAGAGTTGCATCAATACACCACAATACACCATGCACAATATATGAGAAATAATCAATAGTTATTGGTGAAGGGAAGTAATGACTTCCAAAGGTAGCTACAACTTCCAAATGTAAAGGGAGGGATAACGGTAATTTTTTCATTTTTAAGGAGTCTGAAAAAAGCTTAATGTTCGCACCCAATTCGTCACCTGGTGAGCAAATCGAGGGTGCTTACATGCCCTGTTGGGTCTTGCAGAGAATGACAGTTGTGGAGGCAAGGGTTAGAGGAAACAAAACAAACTACAAGCAAGAATTAAACAAAAAAAAACTAAACTGTGAACATATGGATAAAGAAACAATAAACACAAAAAAGACACCGATATCACCAATGGTTTTGAGTTGGTCTGTTGATGAAATCAGAGCACGATGAAGGAAGGGAACTGTGGTTCCTTCTTCTCCCAAAGGAAGGCTCTTGAGGCCCTCACAAACTTGCTTTCCTTACAATGCGAAGAAATAAGACTAATAGTGAAAGAACTCCCAGCACATCCGCTCAATGGAGAGGCGAATGGATCTATGAAATGTTGTCGATGTGTTATCGTCAAAGAATGAGCCCTTGACAATCTTAGTAGCATAACAATACCTGGAATTCCTTGCGAAAACAATGTTCCTTCATGGATTTTTATAGCAGATCACCGGGCGATTATGTAACCTCTTCAAAGTGTTCGACAACACAGGTATTCCAACAGAGGACGAACACCTTCAGTAACCACTCACATAACCATATCAAACATCAACACACCGGTGTTTTCACGTGGTAAAACCCCTACGGGGAAACATCCACGGCCCCAGCCAACGCGGCCACTTGGAGCAGTTTATTAATGCAAAGAAAAAGATTACAGAGAGA
>JZKD02S0657013.1:50468-63577 GCA_000966675.3 Picea glauca | reverse complement strand
TTAGCAGCATAACAATACCTGGAATTCCTTGTGAAAACAATGTTCCTTCATGGCTTTTTATAGCAGATCACCGGGCGATTATGTAACCTCTTCAAAGTGTGAAAAGGGGCTCTTTGGGGCTTCATTAGGTCATTAACCCACCTACCCTGCGGATTCATCTTGGATTTGGGAGTCAAATCAGATTGGGAGCTGGTCCGTAAGTGGTTGGGAGGCCGGCCAATTCAATAAATGCGTCGTCTTAGCAGGTTCACGGGTTTTTGCGCTGACAGTTGCGCGTCGATCGCGCATGCGCTCATAGCACGTTCTTGTCCTGCGCATGTGCACGCGCACCAAACTACTGTAAAGCGCCCTTCAATTTTTGGTTACTTTGTATAGTTTTTGACCCTTCTGGAATGCTGTGAAATTAATTCAGTGCCATGAATGACTTCATTGATGTTTTGATGATGTCGAGTTCTTGTCGCCATGTGTGGACAAAATTTCAGTGATAACACTTAACTATGGACTTCATCAGGAATGTTCTTCTGGACCAGTTTAACGAGTGTGAAAGAATAAGGTCACTTGGCGATCTTTTCAATTTTAGGGATTCTGAAAAGAGCTTAACTATGGACTCCGTGAGGGTTCCTTTTTCATAAATTTAGTCCCTAAGGCCTGAAAAAGGGTTAAAATCATACCTGAGAATACCCTTCTGGGGGACCAAGGCGCCTAGAGCATACCTTTGTTCGTACAATTGACCATCCAGACTGAAAAATGGGTAAACTACCCCCGGACAGACGTCACTTCAAATTGCAATTTAACGAGCGTGAAAGGACACAAGATCGCTCGACAATATTTTCATATTTAGAGGGTCTGAAAAGGGCTTAAAAGAAGACCCATTCTACTTTTTGGGAGTCCTGAGGTGAGGTCAAGAGTGACAATGAATCATGCAAATGAGGCTCAAAGTCATAATCAGGAAAAACTAAAGAGGACTCTCGAGCCTATAGTCATTAGTGACAGCATAGACACCAAAATGCAATCGAGATCTACCTAGGGCATCCATGTTAAGGTAGTCTCTACCACAAAATTACAATGCTTCTAAAGTAGCAATAATGGTTCTGTGTCGCAACATGATGGGATTGGTCTTATGGAAAAGCGAAAAGGACAACAAGATGCAAGAAGTGCAAATGGAATCCTAACTGAGATGCAACGAGCTGGCAAAAAGACTTTTTACCAAAGAACCTTCAAAACGACCCAAAACTCCAAAAAGGTTCCAAATACCCAAAGAAACTTTTTCTATGACCATCCAAAGAAAACTCCTGGACCATGTTAAATGACTTTCAATTTAGAAAAAACTACAAAAAGAGTTCGAAAAATGACAAAAAGAGGCCAAAAAGTCTATAAATAGAAGTTGACAGCTCATTATCGCCATTATTAATTTAGAAATTGACTAAAATCCAAAACTACCCCTTTGTGAAAAGAGTTGATTCTAGGAGCCTCGATGGATGAAACAACCATCTGCTTGGACCAAGTAAGTATAAACTCCCTCATCGTGCATTCTAATTCTGTGTTTATGCATTTAGTTTCTTTTTTTTTGGGGGGGGGGGCGTTGACCTTTTAAAAGGTCGTCCCTAGGTCCACATGGGCTGTCCTATGACATCACATGTGTGAACTCGTTCTATCTTATGGTAGACCACGTGTACACACGACTGTCACCACAACATCCCACGTGGACCCTCCCTTTAGTCAGCGGAACTTCGGTTTCGGAACGATTCTCTACTCTTTCTTCTTTGAAAGAGTACCCAGTTTCAACCCTCAAGAGGTGGTACGAGGGCACCTAGCCTCTAGCCCTACGTTATGTAGATGGGCGGTGTTGATGCCACGACAGGGGAGAGGAAGTATCATGGAGGATTTTGATGACAACTTTTTTTCTTGGTTGGCGCGACAGATCCCGGTCATAGAGGATTACCCCTATGTCGGGATTGACTTCTCAAGAGATCCTGAGATACCATTGCCTCCTAGAAAAGAGCGTGGTGAGATGGGTAAGATTTTGTTTTATTTGTTTTTATGAGGTTTTTTATATATATCATTTTTTTTATGATATCAAAGTATTTGACATAAATGTTTCTGTTGTGTGCAGATGTGGGGCCAATGCGACCAGCAGATTACGCAAGGAATAGGCGACCTCCTCAGCTAGAGGTCACACCCATCGTCGTAGGGGGACCAACAGCAACAGAAGGACTTCCATCCGGTGAGGCTGAGAGAGTTCTGAGACAAGTAGAGCGAAATTTTACCTCTCTCACTCGCACCGTTCCTATGGCGGAGATTGAGGATATGTCGCCCTCTATGCAGCCTCACATAGTGGGGGCACCACGGACGTGGGTCTGGCTTTTTTGACGTTTGGAAAACATCATTACAACCGGGCTCACAGAGCCCATCCCTAGTTAGGTTGTACTTTTTTGTGCCAAGGGAACTACTTGTATATTTTTGAGGGCATAAGCCCTGTGACTCGTTACTGGTCATATTTTTGAGGCGCTTGCACCCACTCATGTACTCTGATATTTTTTGATATTATATATGGATTTTTATGTCTTTTTATGTGTTTATGGAATACATCTAATTTATAAATGTATTTACATGTGTATGTGTGCATTTTTCTTTATATGGGTGCAATATGCCAATCTAATACATGATTAGCTAGGGCATCTGTAATTTGATTCAATCTCCTAGGAACATGGATATATGTAATGTAATCAAAGCTTCATTCTAAGAGATGTACCCTAAGGAACCATCGGTGTAGAGTGGGATCATAAATGCGGTAAATTCCATTTAACTGAGACACAACTAGCTAAGGGTCTAAATATACTCGCAGGTGAGAGATACCATGCGACACAGCATCACGCAACAACTCTAAAACTGCACTATATTCGGCAACATTATTTGTGGTGTCACCTAAATAGATACCCCCCGAAGATAACAACTAGCCTTGATATGTGTAAATTACCCAATCTGTGGAAGCGAGCCTCTGAGTGTGTCAGCTTGCACCATCCGCAAACCCAACGAACACCTATGATTCACTTGACATCTGCCACAGTGAAAAAGATGAAATCAAATGACACGTCCATAAAACCAAAAAGGTAAAAACTAAAAAGCCGAAAATCTACAGGTACTATATATATGTTACAAAACGTTACCCAAGGTGACCTACCTATGAGTAATACTTCTTGAGGTAGAGCCCATTTCTAGGCTCCACCAAAGAATTTCCCTCAAATTCAACCAGACGATAAGCACAGTTTTTTAGAACTTCTTTTACAATGAAAGGTATGAACCACATGGGTTTGAACTTGCCTGCCCCCAGGGAGTCCTTATCTTGGTCATAGACCAAGACAAGGTCGCCTCCAGAGAAAATCCTAGGATGAACAGACCTATCATATTGACACTTGAATTTTTTCTTGTGAGCTTCAATGGCCAAGGCCGCATCACGACGTTGCTCATTGAGTTGTTCGAGGTATAACAAATGTTCTTCCAGTGGTGAAGTGTCTGGCAATAATTGGACTGCCAATTTTAGAGATGGGATTTGACACTCTATAGGCAAGATTGCTTACAGCCTGTAAACGAGTTGAAAAGGTGAGAAACCAGTTGTAGTCCTGACAGATGTTTGGTAGGCCCACAAGGCCGAGTATAACATCAAATGACAATTTGTCTTGGCTGAATTGATCATTCTTTGTAAAATGGTCTTGAGAGATTTATTAACAGCTTCCACCTAACCATTCGCTTGAGGGTAGTAAGGTGACGAGTGTTCTTGTCTCAACCCAAACTTCGATGTTAAATCGGTCATCATTGTGTTATGAAAGTGACTACCATGTTCAGTGACAATATCTCTCAGGACGTTGAACCTTGCTATAATCTAGTTAAATAAAAAGAGGGCGGCAGTTTTGCCATCATCCTTGAACGTTGGCATAGCTTCGACCCACTTGGTGAAGTAGTCTACTGCTATGATCATATAACGGTGCCCCCTTATTGAAGGAGGGTTGTATATAGTGTAATCAATCCCCCACTTGGTGAAGGGGCCAACAGTGACAACAGGAAACATGGGATCGGGGTGTACCCTCATCTTCCATGAGAAGATTTGACACGAGTGGCACTTCTTGACTGATTCAATACAATCCTTGATCAATGTCGGCCAAAAGTAACCAGCTCGTAGAATCTTTTGGGTTGTTGCCAACCCAGAAAAATGACTGCCACATGCTCCAGTGTGGTAATCGTTAAGCACAATTTCAGCTTCTTCATGAGTGAGGCACCAGCAAAGGATGTAATCTACACCTCTACGATATAAAGTATCTTCAAGTATGAGATAGTTCTTGTCCTGATGGCATATGCGGCAACGCTCATCATGAGAAGCAGAGGTGGGGCACTTCAAAGTCTGGAGATAGAGAAGTATATCTCCATACCAAGGGTCTGAAGATGAGATCAAAAACATGTCTCCTTGATAGGCGATTCCTTGGGCATAACATCACCTGACTCGACCGAAAGTTCCGAGATGAGTTCCGCAAAGACTAGTGACTTTTTGGATTTTGCCGAAACAAAATCTAAGTTAAATTCCTCGAGGAAAACTATCCATCTACTGATTTTTCCACCTATTACCCGTTGTGTCAATACATATTGAAATGGGTTCACAACGAAAATGACAATAGTCTTGTGAAACATGATATAATGACGGAACCATTGGATAGCATGAACTGCTGCCAACGCAAGTTTTTCAATGTGGGCATAACTGAGTTCCGGTCCCACCAAGCCTCGGCTCAGGTAATAAATCACATATTCTGAGAGCATATCATCTTCCTAAACTAAGACCATACCAATGGATGACTCTGTCGCAGCCAAGTACAATAAGAAATCTTTATTATAATTGGGTGGCCGAAGTAGAGGGGCAGTCGTGAGAGCACGTTTCAATGTGTCGAAAGAGCATTGAGCAGCTTTGTCCCAATGAAAAGGAACGTCTTTCTTCAGTAAATGCATAAAAACTTTTGTGATCTTGGCATAATTTGCGATGAAACGCCGTAAAAAGTTCACTTTACCCTGTAAACTTTGAAGATGAAGGATTGTACACGGGGAGGCAATTGAACTATTGCCTCAACCTTGAGAGGATCTACCATGATCCCTATTGTCAAAATGATGAAACCAAGAACACGGCCTGACGTTACGCAAAAGCTGCATTTTTTTGGATTCAACTGAATCCGGAAGTAGCGACATCACTCAAAGATAAGCCAGGGGTGTGTGGGATGATCAGTTCTCTTACGAGATCGTGATGCTAAATCATCTAAGTAGGCCTCGACGATATGTTTGAGGTCATGGAAAGAAAAAGACATGGCCCAATGAAAAGTGGCTCCATCATTTTTTAGACCAAAAGGCATCTTACGATAAGTGAATGTACCCCATGGACATATGAAAGTTGTTTTGTGTTGGTCTTTGGGTTTGATCTGTATCTGATTGTATCTCGAAAAACCATCCATGAAAGAAAATCCTCACAACCTGCACATTCATCAACAATCTGATCGATAAATGGTGTGGGAAAATTATATTTGGGATAGGCCTTGTTCAGATCATGGAAGTTCGTACATACGTGAATCGTACCCTATTTTTTATCAACCGGAACGAGATTTGACACCCATTGGGTCAAATGGATGGGGTAGATAAAACCTTATTTGAGCAATTTTTCTACTTCAACCTTAATAGTTGTTGTTTTCTTAGGATTAACTAGACGAAGCTTCTACTGAACCGGCTTAGCGTGAGGATAAGTTATGATTTCATGTTCGACAAATTTTGGATCGATGCCTGCCATTTCCTCATAAGACCAAGCAAAAACCCCGTGGAATTCCTTAAATAAATCTATGTAGGTTCGAATCTCTTCAGGGGAGCAGTCAGCTCCAATGAAAACATTCTCTATGATGCCAGGGGTTCTGGAGATATTGATAGGTATCGTTTCAGCAATGGTTGTCATATTACCTTCGGCATAAATAGCGTGGGTAACCAAGGAGTTGATAGGACAAGACCTATCTCCAGTCATATTCAAAGTGAATTCCCCTGCTTCAATTTTTCTTAACTCTAGGAGGAAGTAAGATCTGTGATGAACATCGTCCGAGGGTTTGTGTGGACTAGTCATTGCCTCAATGATTGCTTCGTCGGAGGGAAAGGCTAAGTCTAAATAATTTGTATCAGCGAGGGAACCTTGAGCCCAAATAGGCTCTAAAGTCAGATCTAACTCTTGTGATGGAGTTGGATCGGGATCGGTAGAAGCTTGTTGGGCTAAAGAGTATGCTACTTTTACCACATACAAGGGCATGGACATGCCATGGTGCCCTGTCCCTTCCATCATGGCCAATGGGGAAGGAAGAATCCATGTATCGTTGAAGTAATTCATGCAAAATGATGAAACCTGGAAAATATCAACCTTATGGTGGTCTGATATGAACTTCACATCACCCTGAGGAGGTGGATAATCGAATGTACCCATCAAAGGTGGGCACAAACCAAATCCTATGTTGACTATGTCGGGTTGAGGATTATCAATCATTGCGACCGCGGATGCCCCCAATGAAGGGTCAAAATGGGAAAAAGACAACTGATCAATGGTCATGATATGGCCTTTGTGTGGAAACAACAAGACCCACTACATGCATGGCATAGGTCCAATTCCTTCCTAACAAAAGATTGTAGTTGAGTGATGCATCAACTACCTCGACTTCGACACACACGGTTTTCCCCCCTAGCTACACTGGGAAAGAAGGGATGATGCCATGTGGCCAGAAAGAATGACTATCGAAAGCGGTGAGAAGAGTAGGTGATGGAGACAAATCGGTCTGTCCAATGGCCTTCCAACATTCCAAATACATTATGCATGTCGAGGCACCCTCATCAACCACCATGCGGAAAATGTTTTGAGTAAAATTTTTCATGGTGTAATCCACTACTATATGGAATGCTACATGGTAAGGAAGAAGAGGTTTTAAGTCAGTCATATCAAGCATGATTTTACCCGAGTTACAAGTCTCGACAGATCCTAAAGCGGATAATAGAGCCTTTCTCTGGGAAGGGCAGCTCTCGAGGACTTCCAAAGTTGACATCGCACAAGGGATTTGAGACAAATCCTCCACCACATAGTATTTCTGGGTGGCCCTTGCGTTTGGGTTATGAGAAGATTTTTTGAACGCACCTTTTGGGATGCGCATCATGGTTTCTCCCAATGTCTTCTCAATCTGAAGAGGAAGAAATGGAATTTCATCTTCTTTGTTTTTCTCAGAGGTACTTGGCTTACTATAGTCATGTGCTCTAGTCATTATAAAGGAATTACCTTTCACCATATACACATTCATGGAAGTTGGATTATTTGTAGGCGAAGGGGGTCCTTGACTACCCCCTTTTGTTCTTGTAGAGGCTTCGGTTAAATTTTTCCCATGTTGAAATGGGTTCGTTAACACAACAGGCTATTGTTGTGACAATAACTTTTGGGCCTCCACAATTCAAGGGCACTGATGAGTCGGGTGGTCTTCCACGCAAAGGTTACACGAATACTTCACTTTTCTTTTCTCATTGTTTCCCTCGCCAGCATTATTAGTGGGTTTCTTATCCCCCTTACCCTTCTTACATTGTTTTTTCTTTCCATCAGGTTGTTGGGTGGCCTTTGGATTTGTCGATTTCACACTATGTACATCCGATGTTTGGGTAGGGCGAGCAACCAGAACAGTAGTCTGGTTGGCCACTGTGTGTTGTATAGACAGTTGCTATAATTGTTTTTTCAGTTGTTCAATGAGCTTTTCTTGTGCTGAACCAACAATACCATCGGCATGTGGTCCGGCTCTTTGTCTAGTTTTATCAAGTATGGAGCATGGTGCATCTGGTAAGATTTCATACAGTCGACCAGACTGAGAATAAATGAGCTCAAGCTGTTGAGCTCTCATGATGGAATCTTCTTTGGAAAACACTCATGACGTTGTGACGTCTTTGGATAACTAGGGGACCAAAGACTTAAGGAACCACTCAAGAAGGAATGTTGGTGGGACTGGCACCTTAATTAAACTCTTCTGGCGTCTCCATTCTCAGATGTGATCCAAGATATGGTCTGCCTTTGTCTATGAGAAATTGGCCAGCAATTCTATACCGGCGTCGTATCTCACGGGTAATTAGAAATGGTTTATAAAATCCATTTCCAATTCTCCGAAGAAAGAGTATCTTGAGCGGTCAAGCTCAATGTACCATTTTGTAGCACTCCAAATGAGAGTGCATTGAAACAATCGTAACTGGACGAAGTCATCTTTCAACGAATTAGACAAGCACCAAAGGTGAAAGGTAGTCACATGATCGTCTGGATCTTCATTAGGATTGGCTTCAAACTTTGGTATGTCCGAAGGCAACTTCGTCAGCATGGGGGGCCAACGCGGATCATGACAAATAGGGTCATTCAACAACCTTGTTAAGTCAGGCAAATGCAAGGTTTCCAGGAAAGGTAGTTTTGGTTACTGGTGATAACCATGGAAAAAGGGGCCTGGAGTTTGACTAGCACCAGGTTGCCAGCAAAAGTTGGGTTGTTGGCCAGGGTTTTGGTAGAAACCATGGCCATGACCAGCGTACAGATTCTACATTTGAGGAGACATCATCGGTTGATTCCCAAAATAGGATGTAGATGGTTGGACGTGCATTACATTTGGAGGACTTTGGGAAGGGTTTCCCCATGCTGATTCCATGGGCATAGGTCATGTGCCCTACCCGGGGTTCCATTAGTTATGAAATGAGTTTCCCCCAATCGGCATTACTAACGAGGGAACTGGTCCCTGCCAAGTATTCCAAGGTTCTGGTGCGGAAGGAATTCCTGAGTGTGCCCCCTGTGCAGCAATAGTACACTGCATAGGATTTGGTTGTCCATAATCGGGATTGTTCCCAGTCAAAAAAACAATTGATGAGAAAGCGTTGTTACCAAATGCTCCAAACAAGGAAACGATCTTGAACCTACCAGCATACTTTGAGAAGGTATTCCTTGACTCCCTGCTCCTATCACACTATGGTGTGTGTTTGGTCTGATGGGCAGTTGGTGAGCATCGCCGAGTGAAGGGGATGAAGGAAGGATATGACCTCCTGAAGTGCCCCCTATGGACCCTGGAAGAGGAGCATTAGAGCTCCCTACCCCCAGACCTACATTCTGTGTAGTGGAGGATGTAAGTACAGGGCTTGTACCTGAGTTAGGCATCCTGTATGAGAATGGAGGGCCTATCACAATCTGTATGAAAGGATTAGTGGTCGTCGCCAAGGACGGGGTTGGACCGCTGTTCAAAGAAGAGGCAGTCAAGGCCATGGTGGCTCAAACCGATGACGGTGGGTTAGGGAGTGGAACACCCCCTATAGTGACAGTCGTGGTGGGAATAGAATAATTCCCAACAGAAGTGGCAGCATTTGTTTCTTTTGCTGCGTGTGGCACTGTTTGGCACTCATAAGGTAGGACTTGTACAATGATGGGTGATGATAGATCAGTGTTTGGAGGGTTTTGAGGACCAATATCATCTGCTCCAAGTTCGACAACGGTTGGTTCCTCCAGATGATGGTCGGGTACAGTTTCCCATGACCCGGTTACTTCAAAAGACCCTTGTTGGTCTAGCTTTCACCTTAGCGGTGGTGGGGGTGGCTCCAGTGTAACCGATGACAGGCCCAGAAGCCTTCATGATTGGCATAGCTCATGATCCTACACTATGTGAGAATATCAAAGACACCCTACGGCTTTCTATTCGTTCAAAAAATAGCACACACTAGAAAAAATCCCTCCGAGATAAGACAAGCAATCACTAAATTAGTTGGAAGAATAGTTACAACAACCAACACTAGAGAAACTTACCGGTGCAAGTGAAACTCGAATACGGAAGCACCCTCCAGGTATACTCTACAAAGAGTGGCCTGATGTTTGTCCTAGGTACCATGGTATACCCACGCAGTCACATGTGTAAGTCCCTAGAAAGATAGGAAACTAGGTTGTCAGCACACGAACAATCACCAAGCGGGTATAGTCGACAGTCGGGTAGATCAAAATGAGTAAGGTATCAAGCCCGAAACCTATCAAGGGTATCAAAAGCAAGTGGTCTGGAAGACAACTGAGGACCTCAAATGGATTTGAGACCCACGAAGCTCCATGGAAAATGCAATCGATGGAATCCCAAGACAAGCCCTCTATGTGTGTTCTCCACTATGATTGGTTTGGCTTTGGAGGGGTTATCTCCGCTACCTTTCCACATGCATCCTCGTCTTTAGCCCCTGTGTTAGAGGGGGGGTCCCAGATAACTTTCACGATATTGGACTTGGACACTCCCTAACTCATGCTTCAATGTTTGTTTCAATGGCCTTGAAGAGTTTCCTCTCCAACCTAATTCAAGGCCCTAACCCTAAACTAGTTGGTTGACCCTACAAACATAAAAAGTCTAATTAATTTTATATTTAGCGTTAATTTTATGGCTTGTATTAAGTCAAAGATTATGGAAATGAAACTAGTGATGTTTTGAGAGATGAAAAGAAAAGATAAAAAGAAGGCTAGAAACAAAATGAAATCTTCAACCAAATTTTCAAACCTATTTTTTTTTTCTAAGATCTATGGACATCAAAATCAAAACAAAATTTTGCTCGACTATGAGCTACTTATGTCCTAAGTGAAAAGCCAAGAACTTATGAAAGAAAAATTTTCATGATTATCAATGCAACTAACTACTCAATCAAACAAAGCAGTGAAAAGATTTTTTTTTTATTTAATGCTTGCAAAAGCAGAAAGGAAAAATACCGACAAGTAAAGACCACGAAAAAATTCTAGCCTAATCGTAGATCACAAAGAGTCACAAAAAATAACACACAAGTAGATTAAAATGGACTCTCATACTTGTCTAAAAACCCTATAAAAGGAAAAAATTTGAGGAAAACTTCTTAATGAAAAAGAAAAATATTGTTGTGATCAAACCTAAGTTACTGACTGCTATGACAGAGACTAAGAAACCTAAGGGGTATAACTCTTAATAAGGAAAAGGATGACTGCCTTTCCCTCAACAAAAATTTTCTCAAAAGGCACGCGGCTGACAGTTCAATAGCCAGCATGTGCATGTGAGATGTGTAAAGTCAGGGTGCGTGTACACACGTGCAGACCTTATGCAGGTTTTGTGTACTTCTACAACTCTTCAAAAAAGAAAAGAAATCAAGCACTAGCAGAGACTACTGTTATTGAGAACCAGAATCTCTTAAAGACTCAGAAAATGACTTTTCCAGAAAAAAGAAAACAATGCAGGGAAAATTTTATAGAACAAAACCAATCTGAGGTGAAACCCAAGCTACAAAACTTCAAACATGGAAACCAAAATGAGATCCAAAAAACCCCTAAGGACGATCACTCCTGATAGGGGAGAGGATGACTGCCTCTCTAAAAAAAAAAAAAAACGAATTCACACACACGACTAACACTTCATCAGCTAGCATGTACACGTGGGTTGTATGAAGGTAGGGCGCAGGTACAGGCTGCGTGTACCTCTGTGATTCTTGTAAAAAAAGAATGCAGTTAAGAAAATAAACAGAGACCACTGGTATGAAGGACTAGAATCTTTGTTCGCTCAGACTTTTGCAGAAACTTTAAAAGTAAAGGATGAAACCAATTTTTTAAAAATACCCAAGAAAGCAATCCCAGAAAACCCTAGATATCCCCAGTGGAGTCGCCAATTCTGTTGTTGGGTAAATCTCCCCTACGGACTTAGCATTTAAGGGCTTTGATCATGCATGCAGAAAAATGACCATTCAAAAGGCCTCTACTTTCTCCTATTCTCCCAACACAAAACCCCACACACATGCAATACAAAGGTATAAACAAGATTAGATAACTCTACCTTAAGTCCTTCGTTCGATGTTGATCCCTTTGCTTTCACTCGCTCTTTGATTGCAAGCCTCCTCCCAAAGCTAACCTGCATTCACACATGAACAAACAGAGAGCTATGAACATGCATTTCATAAACATTCAACTTGAACACGTGATATGGTGGGACAGGAAAAGTATTCCTTTTTATATTAATCTTCACAAAATTAAACTTACAATATGTGGCCGACACTACTCCTCAAAACTGGTCTTGGGATCCTCTTCACTATCTTCCAACTGCTTTTCTCTATAATTCTCTTTGCACAAGTATAGCTAAAGGTTGGGGCAAAGGGAATGCCAATTTGGGTATAATTTCTCTACTATGATTTTCATCCTTTCAAATGAGACCCCTACCCCTTCTTTTATAGGATAGAAGGAACTAGGTATTTGGTCGAGTGACCAGCCATGCATGGCTAAAAGGTTTAGTTAACTTTCCCAAAGCTGTGTGTTCCATCAGCAAATTTCCTTTTTTCGTGCTTTTGTAGGTACACGTTGTTGTAGGAAAATCTCCCTGCGGATAGGTAGATTTCCTCTTGAGAGATAGACTCTTAACTCTAATACAGAAGGTGCTTAACATGGACACTGACTTCCTTTTAGATCTAATCAATTTGATGAACAAAAGAGAAGAAGGAAAGAATGTACCTTATGAACGTTGTTTGTCCCTCCAAGGTCCAAGATGTGCTTCGATCTTGAGCTCCTTGGTAGATCCTGCAAGACAAACAAAAGTACAAACAACTTTCTACTCTACTGAGATTAGATAAAACATAGATCCATCTACTATAGACAAACTTATATGGAACAAGTACAATTTTGAAAGAAACAGGTCAAGCATTGATTATATTGATGAGAACAAAGTGTTACTTACAGCCATGGATGTAGTGCAACAGCTTCACCAAGCTCTCCTTGTCCAAACCCTTGCTTAAACAGTCCACACACATAATGTTGATGCTCCAAATGACATCTTCCTCATGAGATCATAAGTTAGATGCTTCACAATTCTTTCCATCTCCCCTTCCTCCATGTAAATCCTTCATTATATAAGATTTGGAGACTTGACCACCATGGAGACGATCTCTCATCAGATCCACTAAGAAAGGGATCTCTAAGATATTTAGGGAGAAAATATATCTTAAGGATTTTGGGGAGGAAATATCTCTCAAGGATTTTGAGGAAATATTTCAACCATCCATGAGATCCTCCACCTTCCCTAAAAAAT
>JZKD02S0657013.1:30649-43581 GCA_000966675.3 Picea glauca | reverse complement strand
CCCCCCCCCCTCAGTGTGAGACTATGACCTAGTGGGGGTGCCCAGGCCACTGAGTCTCCTCATCACCTCTCTAAGATGTGGGGGCCATTACACAGGCATACCTATGCTTGAGTGATAAAGACTTACAAGATATGGCTGCCATAAAATACACTGTGGATCCATAATTATATGGATAAAAGGTATAGCCACTGAAGATACACTGTGGATCTATACTCCCATGACCTGAACTGATTGTATCCATGAAGAATACACAGTGGATCTACGAGATAACAAGACATAGACACGACCAATAAAAAGTGGATCTATGTGACAGTATATGTGTCAAAGTTCAAGAGAAACTTTGTCGCAACCTGGGAAAAGTACATATCAGAGTGATCACTCAACCCAGGGTCTTCTTACCGATATTGATGTAGTACGAATCTAACCATGTGAATAGATGTCCTAATTTCAAACATGATAGAAACCACTTGATTACCAGTCAATGATCTAAGCCGTTAACAAGCACGAGGGAGGTCACCATTGATGTTAGTGATTCCCAAGGTACTCTAGTACATTCCAACGAATGTGAATGGATGAGATGAAGTCAAACATCCATGGAATCATCTGATCAGAGGTCAGTGATGTAAAACCACTGTCGAACGTGAGGAGGCCTACCATTAAGGCATGCAGGTCCCAAAGTACTAACTAGTTTCTAAGTCTAGTTCCTAGATAATGTGTTGAAGTCGACAAGAATAGACTCGTTGAAGGAGGGCCTTGATGTATCCCCCATCAATGACATGAAACAAACACAGATATGTAATTGGTAGATCAAATGAACATGGACTGACACAGGTATTGAAACAAGATATTTGTGATGGCTGACTCTGGAGGCGGATACTTCTCTTGAACACTGAGGCACAACAGCAGAAACATGACATGGACCAAAACACGATAATGCAGTGGATACTGTGACTTTCGTCAGGTGACCCAAAGGAGTAAGAAAAAATCAGAGGATTGGTTCAGTGCAGAGGTTCAACAGATTAATATGTGCGCAAAGAAAAAGTGTCATGTTCAAGGGAAACTCTAAGAGTTACTGGTAATGTTCTCAAAAACTTCTTGGCTTGCTTCCTTCAATTTTTTCCCCCATCCAGATAGACAAGTACCCTTTTTTAATTTAATGAGCTCGAGGAGGGTAACACATGCTCGATATAACTCACCTTTAGTAAGTTCCTCTTCCTTTGTTTAAAAAACTGGAAGAAGAGTTCGATCCCATATGGGCCCTTCAATGTATGATGGTTTAACGAGTCCAGAGAAGGTAAACTCAGTGGTTTTTCATATTTAGAGAGTCTGAAAACAACTTAAAGGTGACTCCAATGTTGTCCTTTTTCATAATGTTAGTCTCGTGAGGCCGAAAAAGAGATAAATTATCACTCGAAAGATGCCCTTTCAAACCTTTTAACGAGTGGGAAAGGAATCAAGATCACTCGGCAATCTTTTCACATTTAGAGAGTCTGAAAAGAGCTTAAAGACGACTCTAGGGGGTTCCATTTTTGTGTATCCATACAGGTTCTAAAAAGAGATAAAATTTTACCCAGATGCATTCTCATGTATTTACGAGCACGAGAAAGAAAAAAGACTAAGCTCGTTATGCTCCCAGCTTGAAAGCTAGTGGCTTAACTCCAGAATGATCATCAAAGGCTAGAGACATGCCCTCCAAGATTCAATTCATTCACCGACTTTGAGGTTGTCACCAATTTCTCTACTAGATGAGAAAAAGGAGAAGGGTGGATGAAAAGAAGGTTCAAGAGAGGTGACTGTTTCATTTTTTAACGAGCTTGACACAAGAAAAGAGCTATGCTCAAGGTTCTGAGTTTGATCCCCAGATTGTTGTTTCATTTTTTAACAAGCTTGCTACAGAGAGAAAAACTATGCTCAAAGCCTCTATTTCATTTTTTAGCGAGCTTGCTACAGAGAAAAAAAAAAAACTATGCTTGTGGCTTCCCCTTGATCATGGCTTCCAAGAGGATAATTCTCTGGAAGGACACCATGTCAAGGGACAAAATTCGGTCATGGATTCCAAGAGATCTTCTCTGGATGGAAGATAATCACTCTGGAAGGAACACATGTCGAGGGCCGTGACAGGGATAAGGAGATCAGGCTCCAATAGCCCTATTGAAGAAATCACCATGTCAACTACCAGATCCAAATCATCGTAAGTCGAAGGCATGGGAGATGATAGAAAATCATCATCAGGACGGGAGATATATTGTATATCTTCCTGAATTTCTTCATGAGGGGGAAGAAAAGAGGATCGATGATGGTTATCATTCCGAGGTAGCTCGTTAATGCTCAACATTTCCATGATAGATTAATCCGAGGGAAAAATTGGGGAAATGTAATCGATCACATACGGTAAGGAACTCAACCCTGATTGCATTGAGGAACTGTCGGGTGCCAATAGATGTTGGTCATCCAACAAGGGAGAAGTGTATTGGATAGAAATGTATGATGGTTTGGCTGGACTAAGTGGCATGGTCTCACCTAGTTCTTCGAATTCTAATGGACTAGGTACAATCCAAGGGTCAAATGATTCCAAAGATTGATAAGCCGCAATCGAAATCATATCGACGATGGCAATATGATGTGTAGTCGGTGGAAGTGGTGTAGGGAAGGTACCCATGAGGCTAGAATATTTCAGTAAGCCAACACCAATGCTTTCATACGTGATCTTGTGGTCTCCCAAGAAAGGAATATTGTTGGTAGTGGGAACGCGAGCATCAGTCATGTAGAAATCCAACTGATCAACAGTGACAATTTTTCCTTGGTTAGGAAATTTTACACATCGAAAGACCGATGAGGCAATGGCAATCATAGCATAAAACCAACTTCTTCCAAGTAACAAGTTGTAATCAAGGGGAGCATCGACCACCTTGACATCAACAGTAACAGTTTTTCCACCCAATTGGATGGGTAGGGACTGTAAAATCCCATGGGGATGAAAACCTCTCCCATCGAAGGCGCGTAACATCGTTGCGGATTTGTTAAGTGCGGGTGATTTTAAACCTTTCCAATATGCTAAAGACATGACACAAGTTGAGGCTTCCTCATCCAGAATATTTCGATGGATTTCTTGATTGTGAACAACAACATCAACTTGAAAAGCAAGTTGGTGGGAGAGACGAGACGTATAATTTTCCAGGTTAAACATTATATGGTTGGCAGCACCAATAGTAGCCAAGAGTGTTCTACATTGACTGGGGCAGTGCTGTAGAACTTCTAACGTAGACATAGCACATGGTGCTTGAGCCAAATCTTCAACAATGTTATAGTTATGGGCGGCACGTGAGCTAGGATTAAAGGTAGCTTTGTGGATAGTGCTCTTAGGAGGATGTAAGATAGATTCGAACGCAGGTTTCTCAATCTGAAGTGCTCCAGATGGAGGAGTAACCGATGGATGACTAACAGAAGATGGTGATGGATCTGGTAAAGTACCGGTACTGTTAGTATTTTTTCCTTTGTCAGGGTTACCTAGTGTGTCGTATGTCTTAGAGCGAGTGGTCAAATTAATCCCATTAAACATATAAATATGTGCACTCGTCGAGGCCTTATCATGAGGATGGCTGGAACTACCCCTAGGAGAGGGGGTTTGGGCAACCATGGATTAGTGTTGTGGAAAAGGCTGAGTAAGCACAGTGGGTTGTGAATTTCCTTGGAAAAGTTTGGCCACTTCATTGTGATGTGGATAGTCTCAAGTGTAGTGATCGTCACTACAAATTATACATGGGAATTTTAGTTTAACTATTAAATGTATTGAGTCAGCTAGCGTGTACACGCGTGCAGTAATGGAGCAGGGAGCGTGGGCTTTTAAAAATTGGGTTTTTAAGAAGAGTTGTCCAGTGATGGCTTGGAAAAGAAGGGCTATGAGATGTTCTGATGCCACGTAAGAATGTATTGTGAAAATTAGGGTTATAACAATTTTCCTGTTGTAATTTTTCAATGACTGGAGTATGATCAGATATCTCAGAGGAGGGCTTGGATCCCTTGAAGGATGTAGATAGTCTATCAGCTTTGGGTTCTGGTGTAGGTATCTATGAGGTAGGACTAACAGAGGGTTTATGAGAGGGAATGGGTTCAGATTTCACTTCTCTATCAACCTCCAACTCTTCTATAGAAACTTACCTAAGTCTTTTATGGGGGCTTTCGAGATCGGAAGATACTTGGATAGGATCTGAAGTGCTTGGGGGTTTTTCATAAGGCTTTCCTCTTGCATTTCGAAAACTTTTTCAAAAAGATTCTCCTTTGAACCGATTGGCTCCTCTTCTATTTGTAGGGACTACAGGAAAATCTTGTTGAATTGCCTCTTGTAACTTCTTGGATGCAGGATCAATAGATGTTAAGGGCATTGGAGAAATATCAGTAGGCTTTTTAGTCTTCTTGCCTTACGAGGCTACAGGGGTATCAACAAGTTTCTTGGTATTTTGTTCCAGTAGAGGGATAGCTTGAGTAGGAGGGTTTGGATTCTTTGGAGAATAGGTTTTGGATGGAGTAATAGTCCCTAAATCAAGTGATTTCTTTCTAGTTTTTATTGTGATATGGGGGTTTGAAAATTGATAAATGAATTCATCCGATGTCTTCCCCTATTTTTCCAACTCGGCTATGAAAAAAAATTTGATGAGGTCATGGTGGAATAGGTTTTTATGAGGATTGGACACATTCTTTCATACTTGGGAAGACATCTTCTCAATAATTTTCAATAAGTAAAAAGGAAAATCCAATGGCTTATTAAATTGTAAATGAGCTAATAGACGAAAATGGAAATCTTCAAAATAGAGTATCTACCTTCACAAGTGATAATTATGGTGATGAAAATCAGGGGGTTAATTATCTCATCTTTAATCCACTCTTTGGAGTACCCCTTTTCTCCAGAAACATTCTGAAACTCAGGCTTAAAAACTTTGTTGTAGCTTGGACATGGCAATTGGTGGTGCTTAAACCAGCGATATCCAACCCTTGTAAATTTCGTGGCTGAGGAAATTGACTCATCAAATACCAAGAAGGCTAGAGAAACCATGTGCACCATCCTCCCATCGAATCCAAGGGATAATTGTAGTAAAACACCATCATAGTGGCCCTATAGACAGGCCAAGAACAGTCCCCACCCTACACAAAGGAAGACCTCCCTACACAGTGTGAATTCGGGGATAGAAAAGAGGTCAGCATAGGAGAAAGGATCGTATCATTTGGGCATGGTTACAGTGTGGAGGATGAGTAGAGGAGTGGAATTGGAAAGAGGAGCGAATTTGGGCAAAGGACGAGCGCAATTAGGCAGGGGATGAGCACAACACAACGACCATGCATGAATGAAATAATAATTTGGAGATAACCCTCCAATTTTGAATGCGCTCAAGGTGGAAACGGTTGAATTCGTTGATGAATTCATCACACATGAGTTTCCATGTGTGAGTATGACTGCGCCAATTTTGAATTCGAAGAGTGTCCATTGCAGGAAATCGTAATGATGATAGAATTAGATCAATTTCCAAGTCTTCGACTTGGACATTTGATCATAAAAATGTATTTAGAGATTGTATCATTTAACTATCAAATGTCATTTAATATATCTCATCATACAATTGAACAGTCAAATTAATTCAAATGATTCATGGTTACCTGAAATCATGGTCATTTACTATGTGTGTGCACCTCATCTGATCCTTTGTATGGTGCGTCATCCAGTCATCCACATGGCACCCCATATGGTCTTCCAAATGGCACTCCATATAACACTCCATACGACACTCCATATGGCACTCCATATGGTACTCCTGTGAAAAATGGAATTTGTTCATCCTGTAATGGATGTTTTATCCATAGCACTCAGTCTTAAACACTTTTGATAGTCATAGTGAACAGGAGCAAACACAGGATAAGAGTGTTCCACTATTACTTGTTTTTCCATCGTGCTCACACATCATAACAATATGTTCCTTTGTCTCAAGGCATGTAATCACAAGTCTATAATGAACAGTCTGTTAAGAAAAACTAGTTAAGTGGTATGTCAAAGAAATGTACAGCAGTTTATAACACATAGGGAATATTTAGCATTTCAAATAAAATAACTGTTGATATAATAGTCTGTATCATGAAAACAATATATAGAAATTTTTACAAAGATTCTACTTCTTCTTCTCATGGATTATAGATAGGTAGTGTTGTCATTTGTCAGCTCATGAAACCCCTCCCCCACTCTTAAGTATTGCAACACCTCACAATCAAAAATATTGGAAACCAGTCAATTCTCCCAATAGTCAAAGATTTAAAGCTTGTTAAGTATAGAGATAAATGTCACATATCAGTTTTATGAGAGGGTTAGAATATGGCCCCACCTATAGGATACAACATCCTACATATAGTTAAGAAGAGGTAGGCGAGAGAGTTTTAAGATAGTCTCAAAGTTAGTTCCCAATGGAAGATTTATGGAGTTCATTAACCTTAGCTTAACCATACATACTTCTTGTCAGCTTTGTCTACAAGTAATGTTATACATCAGGACAAGTTTAAGATTTAGTAATTTCTTATTTTTTTGTCAGATTATCATCCTCGCTGGGTAGAATACCCCGCTGCCAGCAAGCTTGTTCAGTACTCTGGCAGGTTTACCTAGTCATACCACAGGTCGGTACCTGCTACCAGCAAACCTATTTAGTATCTCGGTGGGTGAGACTCTTACACCCTCAAAGACTTTCCCTTCATATTTTAATATTTTTAATATAAGATTGTTTTGTGCAACAAGATGGGGGGACAGCTCTGAAAAAAAAAAAAAAAATCTTTTTTCTTCTCTTTTTTAGATTGGGATGGTATTTATGTTAGAGGATGACTCTCCTTTATATATTCCTTAGAAATTGTCATGATGTAAGGGGTACTTAAGCGGACGTATCCTATCTAAATATATGATATAATCAAGCATTTTTAGTGTGTAATGGATAGTACCATTGTGAAAGAACAGAAATGTATCTTTAGGCTCAACTCACTTTCTTCTTTTCTTTTCTTTTATTTTTTAAGTTATTGTGATGTTTCCATGGTTAACCACTAATCAGACCTCATTGTTACTCTTTAATAAAGATACTTTACTCACTTACTCAGGGTTCTTGGGGAAACTGTACGAGTAACCTCTAAGTTTGATAGTCAATGTATCACTTCCTAATATCCTCTAGTGGTGAAGGTTTTAAGAGCAACTGCTATTAAATATGCCTTGAGAAAAAGAAGATGGAAATATTTGCAAAAATGTTGTTAATTATCGCAAGTCATTATTCAATTGATGCTTAGCAGACAACAAGGCTTAAATATAGAAATATTTTGAAGGAAAATACTTCCCTTTATGTCTCCTTGAAATTGTCTACTCCTGGTGAAATAAATACCTACATAAATCTCTAGAATTATCTATAAACATACTTCAAAATTATTTACATATGTACAGTCGAACAATTCAGAAAAAAAAAATCAAGAGCAAGGGGGAACTTCCCCATCTACTAAGTCCAATGCCTTGTGAGTTGACATGACCTGTAGAAAATATTCTTTGGAAATGGGTCTGTGATAAAGTTTGAGTTGGTGTCCATTTACTACGAAGGAGACTTGTCCATCATCAATTGTTTTAATTTTCACAACCCCATTTTCATACATGGTGACTACCTCGTAAGGACCCAACCACCGAGTGGTAAGTTTTCCTTTGAAGGTTTTAAATCAGGAGTTAAACAACAAATCCCAATCACCAGGTTGGAAGTGTTTCTTCTTAATAAACTTGTCATGCCACTTGCTCCTCTAGTTTTGGACTAATATTGTTTGTTGGATAGGATCTTGCCTGATCTCATCCAACTCATTTAATTGTAGGGATCGTTGTTTATGAGCCTCATATAAGTTTAATCCCAATTATGTGGCAATACGGAAGGTCCTTACTTGGAATTCTATTGGTAGAAGTACCTGTTTCCCATACACTAGCTCATAAGGGGTATGCCCAGTGGTGTTTCTCTAGGTGGTCCAATATTCCCACAAAGCCTATGGAAGCCTATCAGCCCAATATCGATGATGCAATTGAACAGTCTTGGTTAAGATAGCTTCCAGATATTTTTTTGTGGACTCTACCTGACCATTAGCTTGTGGGTGGTATGGATAAGACTTGCAGTGTTTGATCCCATATTTCTCCGTTAATTCTCTCATCAGCTTGGAAGTGAATTGAGTGCCTTAGTCTGTAACAATTTCATGAGAAACACCAAAAGACAAATGAATTCGAAAATAGATTTTTCGATAGCCCTGAACAGGGATTTTTCCTCTAGCCACTTGGTGACATAATCTGTACATACCAAAATATAATTTTTCTTACGAGACATGGGTGAAATTGGTCCTACAAAGTCAAGGGCCCATTTCTCGAAAGGTTATATCATAACTTGGGCATGCAAGGGAATTTCGTCAGCTGACGTGGGTCTTCCTATCCTTTGACAGCTATCACAACTCCTCACATACTTGGCAACATAATTAAAAATGCTAGGCCAATAGTAACCTGAATGTAACACCTTATATGTTGTACGTTTGTCAGAAAAATGGCCACCACATGGTCCACCATGACAACTTCGTAGGATTTCTAGTATCTCATCTTCTCGGACACATATACGAATAATCAAGTCTGGACCAGTATGAAAAAGGTCATGGCCAACCCAGGAGTAGTTAGAACTTTGTGTAATAATTCTACACTTTTCATGAGGTGACAAATGAGATGGTAACTTCCTAGTAGCCAATTAGTTTTCCATATATGCAAACCATGAGGCATTTAAAGAGAGGGAAAAAAGGTGCTCATCTGGGAAACTATCATCAACAAGAATATCATCATCCTCATTTTTTATGCATGAAATAAAATTAGCTACCAAATTATCCTTTCTAGGTCGATCAAGAATGGTGATATTGAACTCTTGCAATAACAGGAGCCACCTAGTCACTCGGCCATTAGTAATGGATTTATTCATGAGAAATCTAATGGAAGAGTGATTTGTATGTACAAATACTCTGTAAACTGTGATGTAGTGGAGAAACTCATTGATAGCATGAACTACTTCCAAGAATTCCTTTTCGGTAATTGTATAGTTTAACTCGACGTGGGACAAGTTCTTGCTCACAAAATAGATGGCATAGGATTGTTGGTATTCTTTATGCCCTATTACTCCTCCTATTGAAATGTCAGAGGCATCAATGGATATGTGAAATGGGAGAGACCAATTGGGGCCCCTAAGAACTAGTGCCACAGACAACTTAGATTTCAGAGTTTCAAAGGAGGCTTGACACTACTCAATCCAAAAAAAAGAAACATATTTTATTAACAATCCAAACATGGGTGTTGCAATCTTTGTGAAATTTTCAATAAATCGTCGGTAATATTCGGCATGTCCAAGAAATCTTCTCACCTCTTTTTGAGTCTTGGGGGTGGAAGTATGACAATGACCTCAATCTTAGCAGGATCGACTTTGATCCCTTCAGATGAAACATGATGTCCTAGAACCACTCCTTCAGTCAACAACATTTTACATTTTCCATGACTTAAGGATAGATTCATTTCTTGGCATCTCATAAGGACTTTTTCTAAATTATCTAAGGCTTGCTAGTAAGTATTTCCATATACTGTGAAGTCATCCATGTATACCTCCACACAATCATGAATAAGATCAGCAAATATCCCCTGTACTACTCGTTGAAATGTGGTAGGAGCATTACACAATCCAAATGTTAAAACCCTATAGGCATAGGTATCCCAAGGACAAGTGAAGGTAGTCTTGTCCTAGTCCTCGGGTGCTATGAGAATTTGATTGTACCCACTATATCCATCTAAAAGGGAGAAGTATTTATTTCTTGACAAGATATCCAAGACTTGGTCAATAAAAGGAAGAGTAAAATAATCCTTCAGAGTGGCCTTGTTAAGCTCCCGGAAATCGACACAAATTCTCCATTTCTCGGTTACTTTATTTGGAACCACTACAAGCGGGGATACCCATTTACTGTCGGAGATGGGATAAATAAATCTGACATTTAATAACTTTTGGATCTCCTCTTTTACTATATCCTTGAGTGTCGGGTTCATCCTTCTCTAGGTTGCCTAACAGGTGTTACTTCCCCCTGGGTATATATGTGATGAATGCATGTGTCAAGGTGTATACCCTTCATGTTAGTGTATTCCCAGGTGTTATCCACAATTTTGGTCATTGTGATGATGTCATGGTGATATTATGATGATAGCAAATCATCTCCTCATTGAAGAACTCCTTCCTGAAAAGAGTTGCTCTTATCTATTTCCAGAAATCATGTTTTGAGGGATGTTCCCAGGCTGCATATATATTCTCCTGCGGGAATACTTCATTCTCGCATGCTGCATTCAGCTAGGGTGCGAACTTCTCTCACTATAATCATTGCCAGGGTGCGGACATATTTTTACAAAGGAAAAAGCTAAGATTCCCGAGCCTTCTAGAAGGGAATCTTCTAGAAGGGTGAGTTGGTATTCGAATGGTTGTTCAGAAGCTGGCATTCCAAATTTATTGGGATCATTCTTATCCTAGGAACTAACCTATTCTCTCTTATAAATTGATGAGAATACTCATGGAAAGGGTTAACAAGAAGTTGGAAAGCCTGAGATATCTATTGGAGAATTGGTACATGATTGTATGGAGAATTGATGCTGCGGCAGATAGAGACAACAGCAAGGTCATTATAAGTAGTTGATTTTCTTCATGCATGAGCAAGTGTGTGTGTCAGAACTGGAAGCCATTGAAAGGATATCTATGACATCAAGGCTCAGGTTGTATATTTCTCTTTCAGTTAATTCAATACATGAATATGTCCCTTTCCCATAATGATGATGTCATCTTATTACATNATGTATAGACTAGGTATTGAATATATTAATTTGCTTGTACTTCGATTGGTTTGTACTGTTGTGATTGGACGGCACAAGAGCATCGAAGAGGAGCGAGGAACAACAGATATTTAAGTAGAGCGTTCATAAGGTATGTCCACTATCTATTTCTCTTAGTTCATTCAATAGTCTAGATCTAGGGAAAGAGTAGTATTCTGTCTTGTTTTGTTCTAGATCCAGGTGGATCTAGGGAGATTGGTCTGTGTCCGCACTCACGAATTTATCCTGAAACAAAATTGGCGACTCCACTAGGGAGTTATCCCTTTTTGTCTTTTTGGTTTCTGGATTTTCTGTGGCCATTTTCTCTGGTTTCATTTTTCTCCTGATTTGTAAAACTCTGAGTCCTCAGGATATCCTGAGTGACCTTCTGGGTCCAAAAGTCAGTTTGATTTTTTCTTTATTTTTCAAATTTTTCATTAGTTTCAGGGATTCCCGCACTGTACCCATTAGCAGCCTGTGAGAACCCTGATAGTTCGCACCTTGCTTATATACTCCAGTGTGAGAAGTTTTCATTCTGCATTTAAGTAGCCTGCGAGAACCATAGTTTCTCGCACTGTGTCCCAAGCTAGCCTGCGAATAGTTTTTGTGAAATTTTTGGATTCAAATTCTAACTTTTGCAATAGCTCAGTAAGGTTGATTTAAGTCTTTTTGACTCTTTGGATTACTGGCTTACCTATTTTTTCTTTCTTTTGCTTGCTGGACTTGATCTAGGTTTTCTAGGCTTGTTCTTGCTTTGGTCACTTGACTTTCATCTCTTAGCCCTTTTTGGCATTTTTCTTCTCTCTGATTACTGGAGTTGAATGATTCGTGTTGGTTAAGAATCAGTGATTGATTGGAAGTTAAGATTTTAATGTTTCTCTTGTACTTGTTGGTCCAAAAGGACAATTTTCATTTGCACTGAGAAGCTCTTTTGGTTTGTTTTTGTTTTTGCTTTCATTGAAAGCATTGGATTGGGTTGTTTGTTTGGATCTTTATATTTTGGTTTTATTTTCTCATTCGTTAGATTTCTTCTTGGAAAGTGAACTGTATGTTGTCTTTCAAGATCTTTGTTTTACTTTTTGAAACACCGTTGAAAATAAAAATTTTAAAGTATTGAAGTTTTGAAAAAGACATCTAGACATTGTTCATTGATACATGATTGTTTGCATTCATATCAAAAAGGAAATTGAGCATTGCATTTATATTGTAATATTGAGATTGATTCAGAAATTGTTTTCTCTCTCCCATAATTAGGATTCATCGAATGAAGAAGATTACGTTTCATCGTATCCTTACATTGATTGGGTCAGAGTCACACATCATTGAGTTTCACTTCCGTTGCCTTTGAGTAAACAACAGCCATTAAAAACATTGCGCAATATTAAAAATTGATCTAGTAACTTTTTTATAGGGCTCTCTTACACCAACATTTAGCTAGGCTAGTGCTTTGGAGTAGGAAGAGAGACACACTCTCCAAAGCTCAAAAACACACAATAGCATCTTGAGATAGGGAGTGTAAAATTCCATTGACCGCATATTGTCCTGGGAAGCCCTTCTAACACAAGGGTCAAGCATTAGGTCGCATTGGTGTTGGCAGGGATACTAACCTTCTTTGTTGACATCGGTATAGAGGTCGCACGTATTATGGGGGTCACTCCGAGGTATTCCCACAATTATGAGTGGAAACCTTTGAGTTGATTTCGGGCTCGATACCCTGCCTTTGCATGTGCATCGAACTGACGACTGTTTCCCCAGGAAGTACTGTTGTCTGTGGTAACCTTAGTGGCCTTTCTCTCTAGGTTCTTACCCAAGGTGACTGTGGAAGGGAAAGTCTCCACGGTACCTGGAATCGACGTTGATCAAACTCACTCGGGCTCCTTGGAGGGTATAACCATGATTATGTGTGGGAGCTTGCACCAAGGTGTAAGTCTGTTAAGCAGGTCGTCAACGTAACTTTTCCACCCTAGCCCCGCCCCTTCTTGTCTCGTTGTTGCGACGTTGGATTTCATCACCAACTAGTGGCTTCGAT
>JZKD02S0657013.1:15395-30639 GCA_000966675.3 Picea glauca | reverse complement strand
TTATGTACCTTGGAATGATCAAGAGGAATGATAGTATAAGTCAAAATGCAGGTGATGAAGGGTAAAATAATAGCAAAAAGTATGGGCAAAAAGGGTACAATATGTGGTCCTAACAACATGCAGCGTACAAAGTCTATCGACTGTCACTAGTTCCACTCTCAGACTTTGGGGGGCATTCTGTTATCCACAATTTTGGTCATTGCGATGATGTCATGGTGATATTATGATGATAGCAAATCATCTCCTCATTGAAGAACTCTTTCCTGAAAAGAGTTGCTCTTATCTATTTCCAGAAATCATGTTTTGAGGGATGTTCGCAAGCTGCATATATATTCTCCTGCGGGAATACTTCATTCTCGCATGCTACATTCAGCTAGGGTGCGAACTTCTCGCACTGTAATCATTGCCAGGGTGTGGACATCTTTTTACAAAGGAAAAAGATAAGATTCCCGAGCCTTCTAGAAGGGTGAGTTGGTATTCGAATGGTTGTTCAGAAGATGGCATTCCAGATTTATTGGGATCATTCTTATCCTAGCAACTAACCTATTCTCTTTTATAAATTGATGAGAATACTCATGGAAAGGGTTAACAAGAAGTTGGCAAGACTGAGATATCTATTGGAGAATTGGTACATGATTGTATGGAGAATTGATGCTGCAGCAGATAGAGACAACAGCAAGGTCATTATAAGTAGTTGATTTTCTTCATGCATGAGCAAGTGTGTGTGTCAGAACTGGAAGCCATTGAAAGGAGATCTACGACATCAAGGCTCAGGTTGTATATTTCTCTTTCAGTTAATTCAATACATGAATATGTCCCTTTCCCATAATGATGATGTCATCTTATTACATGATTCCTTGATCACATGTATAGACTAGGTATTGAATATATTAATTTGCTTGTACTTCGATTGGTTTGTACTATTGTGATTGGACGGCACAAGAGAATCGAAGAGGAGCGAGGAACAACAGAAATTTAAGGAGAGTGTTCATAAGGTATGTCCACTATCCATTTCTCTTAGTTCATTCAATAGTCTAGATCTAGGGAAAGAGTAGTATTCTGTCTTGTTTTGTTCTAGATCCAGGTGGATCTAGGGAGATTGGTCTGTGTCCGCACTCACGAATTTATCCTGAAACACCAGGTGAATTCCCATGATTGTTCTTTAAGGACATTTGCTAACTTCTTTTGTTGTTCTGCATCTAGTCTAGAATTTATATGTAGAAATTTCCCTGGACTAATCTCATAGGGCATGGTATAAGATGTGGCATACTCATCTATCTCGAAGATAAAAGATGTCAAAGACAAAATCGATGGGTCCAATTTTTTCTGAAATTCTTCCCCAAACATGTACTCAAATTGGGGAAATGATTGTGGAAAATCAACACACGTGATAGCAGAAATAAACTGGTTTAGCAAATTTTCCATTGTGTGCTCCTGAAGTGCCCAGGAATGATCACTTGGAAACACGGGATCTTCCTAGTCCTCATTCTCGTATGCACATTCAAGCCACCATAGCGTCTCTAGGATAGGTTGATCTGGTGGATATATGGTGAGCTTATGGATAGAGAGTCCATTTGAGATGGTCATTTCTCCCTCTCTACATCCAATAAATGCATTGGTTGTAGCTAACCAAGGTATTCCCAAAATAACGGGATGCACTTTGGTAGGATCCTTTGAGTGGATGACCATAAAATATAATGGGTACTCCCATGAGGCTAAAGTAGCTATGATATCATCCAAGATTCCTTCAGGTATAACCCTTGTCTTATCTGTTAATTCCAAAATAGTTGGGGTATGTCTAAGAAGAGGTTTTAACTCTAATTCCTCCAAGGTAGTAATGGTCATAACATTGATGATTTCCCCTAGGTATATGAGAGTGTTTCTGATGGAAACCTCATTAATGGTTATGGTCACCACGGGGTTCCCTGGGTTCCCATATTTTGTGACCTTAGGCTACTCTGGTATGTACTCAGAAAGTTATCCTATCAAATGTATTGTTGGAAGATCCTTCTGCTTCCTTCCTAGCTTCTTAATACACAATTATTTGACCACTTTATTGTATATTGGAATATCCTTAATGGCTTGAAGCAAGGAACTTTTGACACAAATATTCTTCAATTCATTCAATATGTCAAATTCCGGTTGGGTGGTAGGTTTCTCGATTACTAATCTTTTTGGATAAGGAGGGGCCTTCGTAATTTGTGAAGGTTCATTTTGGGGAAGCTTGGGTTCTTGGTCCTTAGGAATGATAACATCTTCCCACCTAGTGTCATCCGTGGGTTGTTTGGGGGTTTCCTCTTCTTCTTCTTCCTGGATGAAAACTGAAGGATTTTGTCTGTTCATAACTTTTCCCGGCAATGGAACAGGAGAAAAAACATATGTCGGGAAGGCCTGCATCTCAACATTATGAAGAGGTTGAGTGGGATTATTATTGGGATTGGGCACTAGTTGTGCTGGTAATAATGTCAGTTTTGGGGAGCTTGCATTTTGGTATTGTTGCGATTGTTGTGGAATAAGAGGTAAAGGTGGTGGACCAAAACCTAGCAGAAGTTGTGGGATGTTCGATGGAAAATGAGGGTAAGGATGGTTGGGCATAGGTACAGGTGGAGCTTGAGGGTTTCCTTGTTTATGCCCTCCTCTCCATCCTTGAAGCCAAGTATGGTGATACTGTGTAGACCCATTTTTCCAACTCGGTGAGTTCCACTGTTGTGGTTGTTGATAATAGGGTGGAACTTGAGGTTGTATATCTGGGTATGTAGGCTGACTCCTAGGCTACCATGGCCTCCCAGGTGCATAAGAGGACTCCCCAAGATCCCCACTTCTATAGATGGATAACAAACTGGGAAATGATGGACATTTTTCAGTTAAGTCGTCCTCAGTGCAGAAGCCACAAAATGAAATATTATCTAATGGGCATTCCCTTGAGGAATGCTTCCTCCTACATCTTGGGAAAAATATGCTCATTGTTTCATTTTCCTCCTCCTATTTCTTTTTAATCTTTAGGGTGTCCAACTGGGAACCTATCATGCTTAAGATATTCATTTTGAAGTTCTCTAAGATTTTCCCTATCTCTACCCTTGTGATACCACCTGAACTAACTGGTTTTAAGTTTCTACTATAAGGATCCTGAACATTATTCCATGTTTTAGCTCTACTCCTCGAGTAATTCTTACACATTTCACAGATTTCAAAAAATGGTTTATGGGAAATGTCATCTGATGCCATCAGGTTAAGTATCTCTAAGTATTCTTCTGAAATCCCTTTAAGGAAAAGACCCATGATTGCATCATTTGGACGGTCATGGTACTTTGATTTCTATGAGATATAAGCAAACCGTTCCATATAATCCTCGAGATTCTCGTCTTCTAACCATTGGATTTTGAAAATATCATTATGAGAATCCTTGGACTTGTAGTATTCTTGGTATTTCTTAAGAAATATATCTTTCATGGCTTCCCAAGACCTAATACTTGACTCTCCCAACCCCATGAACCATCCTAGTGCAGAGTTCTTGAGGGTGGCAAGAAAAAGTTTCAGTTTATGGGCATCTTGTAAGTAATTGTAGCTCCTACACAAGGTTTCGAACTCAAATAGGAAGGTATCCAGGTCTTCAGTGCTTTTACCATAAAGGTGAGCAGTGCAGAGAGTGGAATTTTTTTCATATTAACATTATGTGTGGTGTCAAAAATCGGAAACCCGAAGGTAGTTTTGGTTTGGTTTCCAACTTCTGCTCCCTCCTCATGTCTTACATTGTTGTGATCCTCTTGATAATCCATACTGGTTTGGTCTCCAAAAAGAGAGTACCTAAATGGTTTTATCCTTGAAGATAACAAAGTACCCCAAGGTTCTTTTCTAAGAAAGGCATCCCTCTGATGGGAAGGTCTTCCTACTGCTTGGATGTCTAGGACTCTACTCAAGCTGGTTGAGACTATTGGTTCCAAAGTTTTTGTTTCAACTTGAGAAACAATTATATTGGCCCAACTACCAAACAAAGTATTCACCTTTTCAGGGTCTATGATGTCTACAAAGTTAGGGTCTCCTTATGGTGGTAAAAAAACAAAGGTTATGTTGGTTGGTTCTGCAGAAGGCTCGAGCAGTCTTGCCTCCTGTCCCACTATTATTGATGCTTCAATTTTTTTTTCTATAGTGCTCCCTGTTTTGGTCTCTTTAGAGACTTCTTTAGCTCTTTGGTTTGAGCTAGCCCCTACTTTTCGGTATCATTCTGTATATTTTATGAGTGGAGTGTTCCTTCCCCCAAAAAGGTCGGAAGGAACCTTGGTCGAAAGGTTTGATTTGGTTTTAATGTATCTTCCCTTTGGGTCCCTAGGTTTGTTCATGAAAGAAAACAAAAAGAAAAACTACCATTTGGTTTGGGGAAACCTGCTATAACAGATGCGCAGGTTCTTACCTCTCATATTAAAGTTCCCCCGCCACCAAACTAATTCTAAGGTTCAAAAATGATATATTTCCTAGCTATTTCCTACCTTGAGACAACTCCCCGGCAACGACGCCAAAAATGATGGGTGTTCTATATGCACTAAATCCCTCAATTAAATTGTCAACCCGGGGTAAGTAAACTTAGAGTGGTAGCACTGTAGGTGTCGAGGCAGAAAAGCGAGAGGATGTATTGTCTATCTAAGAAGATCCTCTTTCTAAGGATTTTTCTACTCAAGCAAAGATTATTAATTAGAAAACCCTATGAAAGAACTTTGAGCTATTCACCCTAAGCAGCTTTAAACAATGGATCAATGGATTATCCCTAAAGAAGCATATCAAAGCCTACTTTGAACAATTTAACCTATTTAATATAATGAGCAACAAGAAGCAAAGATCTTTTAGCTTTAATCAAATAAGCAATCAAACAACTAACCTATCAAAACTTATGCAGCAAGTAAACTCATCAAAACTATTCAGCGAGTAAACTTATCAAAACTATTCAGCAAGTAAACTCTATTCTTAAGATAAAACTGATAATCACCTCTAATATGCAAAGAGAAAATCTTAACCTACTTAATCAAAAGCATCATGATTGTATTCAGAAATTAATCAAACTATTCTTAATTTGCAAAAATAAGAAACTCAAAGATGATGATTATGTCTTCGATGCCTAATAACATCACGATGGCATCTAACGATTAGTGATAATTCAAGAGGAATTAATTCAATATCGACTTCTATGGAGAAATGAAAAGTATGAATCAAACAATCTAACGAAAGCTTAGAGATCATAGAAGAAACATTAAATATCCTGAAAATCCATGTGATCTCAATTTCATATATCAATCATCGATGATAAGAAAACACTATTATACTTAATTCAAATGCACTCTTATGCTAACTCGAGTGAATTCACAAGGCTATAAACTCATAACTAAAAACTTAATTCAAATTCAAACTTCTAATTAAAATTGCAATTCAAATCTAGAACTGGAATTTCATAAATTAAACTAAGCTAATCCTATTATTAAAAACTTAGATTTCAAACCAAAATGCTTATAAAAACATAATCCAAATTCTACTTCTACCCTAGCACACTAAAACAAGATTGATAAACAAAATGGATTCATGAAAGCATAACTAAAACTGAGAATTAAATCAATTAACAAAACTTGCATTTATTAATCCATCGAAACTTGCAAAAGGAACTTTGTCCTAAACTAATACTCTGTTCTAAATAATACTCTATTTCAACCTGCAAAAATCAATTTAACCTTTAACATGCCAACTAAGTTAGTAGCTTACAAGCCATTCACTAAGAAATAAAAGACACAACATAATAAACAACTATCTCCTACAAGCAACCTGCAAAAGGGAATTTAAATAATTAAATGATGAACAACAAACACAGCATTTAAAATGACAAAACACATACAAAAGGAAAATGAAGTAAATTATAACTACACAACTAAAATATGCAATCTATCTATCTAAGTATTCACCCATATCACTGGTGGGGCCCCCAGCAAGTCGTGGTTACTCCTCAATAGAAAATCACAAGCTTAATCCACACGGTTCTGTCATTAAATTAAAAAAGGCAGTCTTAACGCGAGTTTGCAGAGATGTCTCAATTACACAGTGAAATGTATTATAACAATTTTTTTCATCTGGTCTAGAAACTACTAGTGGTATTTATAATGATTACAATTCGAGAGGTCGACCACTGGAAGGGTTGACCTCCTCTAAAAATGGTAAATCCCATTAAATGCACTCTAACAACCTTTGGCTTCTAGAAACCGAACTAGCCACTGAACAATTAGCATAACTGCGTAATACGAGATGTCAAGAGATCAGTAGCTAGAGCCCATGAGGGGGCACAAAACCCAGGTCATTGATTCGCCCAACACATGCCACCAATATGCCAACCACCAACTCGCCTATGCTCCAAGTGTTGGATCGCATGTCGGATGTAGTTTCGGATGAAGTACCGGATCAGGTGTTGGATGAAGTGTCAAACGAGCTACTAGATGGAAAATCGCATTGTGAATTCTTCCTATTACACACAATTCACATATTAGATCCTCATAAACATCAAATCGAACTGAATCTAACACAAAACCATTGCAAAACATCAATTGCGCATACCTGTTATAAAGCCATGATGATTTGATACAAAATCCTTCGAAAACATCTTCAAAATGGTTATTTACACATATAATACCGGTGCAAAAAAGATTCAATCATCACAACAAAACAATCAAAACACGATCCCAATAGGTGCTAAGCCATGGATCAATGTAGCCATTAAGATTGAGGAGAGTATGAGTCATCGAATCATGCTATGTCCGGAACATATCGTGATCGTTGCACTATTAATGCATACTAAAGAAACACATTTTAATATAATGACACATTAGACTAAGTTGATCTTAACTAACTCCTAAGTGTCTAAATATTCTAACAATAAGGGGCTTCAAGTACTACATGGTAAAGGTATGGTTGAAGGTATGTTGATTTTCTCTCTGGATCTTCATTTATGTTAACATTGTTTGTATGGTAAACAAAATCGGGTAAGATTATCCTCTAATGCTACGAGGGCAGGGGGATTTTACAGTTGGTGCATAGTGATGTGTATGGACCTGTGAAGGTTCCATTACTAGGTAAATCTATGAACTATGTCTCATTTATAGATGAGTTCTCAAGGGATACATGGATTTATTTCCTCAGGAAAAGATATAAAGTCTTTGGAAAATTTAAAGAGCTTAATACCCTTGTGAAAAATCAGATAGAGAAAAAAATTAAGGTGTTGAGGTCAAATAATGGTGGATAATTCTGCAGGAATGAATTCGAGGAATTCTGTAAGAAATGCGGTATAGAAAGGAAGAATACTACTCCATACACACCTCAGCAAACTGGAGTTGCAGAAAGGATGAACAAGATGTTGATGGAAATAAAAAGGAGCATGATCAATGGTGACGGTTTGGGACAGGAATTATGGGCATAGCCAGTAGACACTGCATGTTACCTGGTAAATCGATCGCCCTCATCAGCATTGGATGACACGACTCCATACAAGGTATGGACTGGTAAGAAACCCTCTCTAACACATCTCAAGGTTTTTGGTTTTGATGCTTATGTACATGTTTCAAAGGAAAATAAGAGTAAGATGGATAAAAATTCTGAAAAGTGTATATTTAATGGCTATAAATATGGTCTGAAAGGTTATAATCTTTGGAACCCGGAAAATAAGAAGCTAGTGTATAGCCAAGATGTAGTATTTAGAGAAATCAAAGATGATGTAAATAGGAAGTTCTACCAATGGAGGAAGAACCAAAGAAAATAGAGTTTGAATTGAAGGATAATGAATCAAACCCTACAAAATAACATGAATTAGAAGAAGAAGAGCCTCATACTCCAATATGGAGATTGGTTTGGGAAAGAAGGAAACCGGAAAGGTATACTCCACCTTATTTCCGTCCAATTTTTTCTTTGTTTATTATCGATGATGATCCTAGAAATGTTAGGGAGGCAATGGATTCAGAGGATGGAAATCTCTAGAAAAAGGCCATGGTTGAAGAAATGACAGCCTTGAGCAAGAATGAGGCTTAAGATCTAGTGGAGATGTCGAATGGAAGAAAACTTGTTGAAAGCAAATGAGTGTTTAAGAAGAATTTGAATGTAGAAGGCACAGTGGAGAATTACAAAGCTCGGTTAGTAGAAAAAGGTTATTCCCGCGTAGAGGGAATTCACTTTACTGAATTTTTTTCTCTTGTTGCAAAGTTAATTTTTATTATATTTATTTTAAATGTTGTTGTTGCTTTTGATTTTGAAGTAAACAGATGGATGTGAAGAAAAAATTCCTACATGGGGATCTCGAAAAATAAATCTACATGAAACAACCAGAAGAATTTGTAGTGAAGGGAAAGAAAGAGTTGGTATGCAAGCTGAAAAATTACATCTATGGGTTAAATCAATCACTAAGGATGTGGTATCAAAATTTTGATACTTATGTATTGAGACTTGGTTTCACAATAAGAAAATTTGATCACTATGTGTATTTCAAATTAGTATGTGATCATTTTATTTATTTGGTCTTGTATGTGGATGATATGTTGCTAATAGGAAACAACAAGAAAATTATCCAAGATGTGAAAAATCAGTTGTCCTCTAAATTTGACATGAAATATCTTGGTGTTGCAAATTTTAATTTGGGCATTGAAATTAAAAGAAATCGGGAAAACATGAAACTTTGGTTGAACCAGAGAAAATATGTTTAGTCAATATTGTGGAGGTTTAATATGCAGGAATGTAAACCTGTCAAGGTCCCTATTCATGTGGGTGTAAATTTATCCACAGATCGGTGTCTGAAGACACAGGAAGAGGAAGAGGACATGTCTCATGTTCTATATGCTAGTGTTGTTTGCATTTTGATGTATGCAATAGTTTGTACTAGACCAGGCATTACACATGCAGTGGGATTTTTGAGCAGGTGTATGTCAAAACCAAGGAAGGAGCATTGGGTAGTAGTAAAGAGGGTTTTCCAGGTATTTGTGTGGCACTACTACTTATGGATTTTGTTACCAAGAAAAACCAGGATTGGACAAAGTGTTGGACATACATGGCTTTGTTGATGCAAATTGAGTTGGAGATCTGATCACAAAAGATCAACAAGTAGGTATGTGTTTAACCTATTTGGAAGAGAAATCAATTGGATGAGAAAAATACAGTCTATAGTGGCACTCTCAACTGCAAAACCTGAATACATGGAATCCACTCATAAAATCAAGGAAGTCGTATGGTTACAAATATTGTGTTCAAGTATTGGGTTGGTACAACAAGTTGTAAGGATAGATTGTGACAGTTAGAGTGTAATCTTCCTAGCGAGGAACCCAACTTATCATTCTAAGAAAAAGCGTATCGATGTTTAGTATAATTTTGTCACAAACATGGTTGAAGAGTATAAGGTGTTTTTAGTGAAGGTGGAAATTTTGGAGAATGTTGAAAATTCATTAACAACGTATGTGAGTACTAAGAAGATCCCTTGGTGTAGAGAACCAATAGGCATCTCTACCCTGGATTGTTGATCATGAAAGCATGTGACCCTTGTATGCAAAGAAAACAACAAGTGGGAGAATGTTGGGTATATTTTATATTCTTTGCACGATTGTATGTCCCCCTATTAGGGGTTTCAGGCGAAGCCTCTGAATAAAAAAATAAAATTGGGGGTTTATTCGCCAAATTTTTGGGCAGTCTTTCACCTTTGGCAGGGGCGATTTTTTTCCTTTGGAAGTTTAGTGGTGCATGGTATTTCATCCCATGGTTTTCTAATTTTGATGAAGGAATTAAGGTTTTAATCTAATCTGGATCAATGGATTAGGGGTTTTTTGGATGTCGTGGGATCCTATATATTGTATTATAAACAATGAAGTTAAATGATGAATAGAATTAGAGGTGCGGCTCTAAAATAGGTTGTTGGTTTTCTCAGTTTGGTTTCTAGGGTAAATCTCTATGTATATGTGTGTTTGCAATTGTTTTCTTTTCATTGTTAAGATTTTTTTTTGCATTGCATTAATGTAAAAAAGTTTAAAACTTTCAAAGTTAACCCTATAACAACCTGTTACAAGGTCACCCAAGTAATAAAATGCATATTTACCTATTAACACAAGGTTCAACACCCTCATAACAAAAAATACAAATTGGGGATGTCCCTGTCACAGAAAATACGCCCCATATTTTTCAACATGCAAGGTGTCCCCCTCAAGAGGTTAGGGTGTTCCATCATAGAGTTAGATAAAGGGCATACATCCCCGGGGCAGGGTGCATGCACCTATACTACTTAGTTATTTTAATGTAATGATGGGTAAACATGTATCCCTTTAAGGGATGACAATTCATTGGTTCTAGCACATATTATGTTCTTCAGAAGATAGGGGTAGAATTTGTATTAGCATGGAGTGAATGCCAAAAAGGAATATATTGATGTGATTTTAATAGTATTACTATGGTTTTAATAGTCTTGCATATAAAAAAGTATCACAAACAACAATCACAAAGCATAATCAACTTCAAAGTGATGTTAGTTTCTTAGTGAAAGAGAATGTTATCATATCAACCTGGAAAACTGAACCCAAAGTTACAAAATCCAATCACAAATATAAAAACAATAAAATAGATAAAAATTGTTTATATATTGACAACATATTACACATAAATGGTTAGTCCAATATGTCTAAATGAAGTAGAACCGGTATAAAGATAAAATATTGTAATATGACAATATGCATCCTCTTCAACAATCTAAAAACAGTTCTAGTCATTAGATTGAAGCATTATGTGGGTCAAAAACTTTTCCCACTTTGACTAGAGAATTGTAGGAACAAATTCATACATTGAAATGAATATTTTTGTATGAAGGATTGTGCATTAAGAACTAGAGTTAATAGATTCTATAAGGAGGATAGAGGTTGTGGGTTTGGAAATTAAATGTTAGGTGTTCTATGGGTAAGGAGGATATGAGTTATGGGTTAGGAAACTCCAAGTTAGTAGGTTAATGATTTAACCATTCTATGCATGAAATTTTGATCCATTATCTTCCCTTCAAATTAGAAGTTAACAAAGTTGTTTGATGCAAGGTAATGTCATATGCATCGCAATCATTAAAATTTATTTTTTTTCCATTGGGTAAGTAAAATGTGACTATGTTTACAAAAATTCCCAAGACTAATTGGGTGACATTCTCACGGAAAAACTGTACGATTTGATTAGACCTCAAAACCTCCAAAACCCTTTGAGATTTACCTCCTTGGTATTAATCATAAGATCTCGCCAAGCATGAAAAGCATTACAATTGTTATATATGTAGTACCAGTGATCAAAATTGAAAACTTTTCGGCCCTTCCAAGGGGTTCAAACCCATCCTATAGGTGCAATTCAAAAATTATTAGTCAAAAGAAATTTGAATTTTTTAATTCGCTTGTCGTTTACAAAGGGAAACGAATTTTATAAAAATACAAAAGGAGTACAACCAATAGGAAGTAGATATCGCATTATCCTGAGGCATTCATTGGTCAAATATTAATATCCCTCGAGAGTCAACCCAACATCTACCCTAGTAGTACTATCTGTATTTGTATATTTGTTGGTTAATGTTTATACTCATAATCATTTAATTCTGCCACAATCAATGAATCCAAATAGTTACAAGTACAAATTACCCTCTTACCTCCATCATTCTCCATTACATATCCCAATCCACCTGATGTATTTATATTCTTTAGATTCAACCAAAATGAAGACATATTTGTCCATCTTGTTTCCTTCCTCTACTTCCTCTGTATTTCTAATAAGAAAAACATGTGTATTTCATTGACTTTCAAGTTCACATATTTTAGTTGTACTAGGCTAATTAGCATTTGCATGTTGTTTTGTGACTTCATATTGTTGTTTATGAAGGATAAATTGGTTTTTCTACCACAATGATTATGTTGTTGGACAAATGTAACCACTCAGTGTAGCCTTGTATCCAATCGAGTGTTAACAAGTCATTGCTTGCCAATGACAAATTCTATATAATGCATAGGGAGGCCTTATCAATTGTTGCTCCCTAAATGTAGTCTCGTCGAATATGGGGTCACCATGGTTGCACATTTTCAATCATTGCTCCATACAAATAGTTAGGTTTATTCTGGTGTCACCAAGAGTGGGGCCTTTAGGCCATAGGGCACTGTAGAGACCAACTCTCCTATAACAATCCCAAATGTATGCCACCCACCATGCACTTTGATCTCACCCTCTATTCCCAATATTTATACACCCTTATCCTCATGAATGGCTACAATCTTCCCATCACCATATCTCCTTGTAGAGGCTCAAAAAAATGCACATTCACAACTAGCATCAAAGATTTGACCATAAGTTAACCACCTTCTCTTCATGTGAAGAGTGAACAAGGTTATGTCATGGCTTGTCAGAGTGTGTGGTTTTCCTTTATCACATCTAAATATTGTTACACAAACTACTATGGTAATCGCTAGACGTTCAAACACACTACTTTCTCTTTCCTCTATAAGAATGCATGTCCCAAAGCTTATAATCATGCTTATGACAGTCCTACCAACCTCATTACATACTCTAGAGCTTACTATCTCATCAAATTCTACCCTCAATGACAATAATAGGGACTTATTTTATTGTACATATTCAAGGTTTAAATACCTTTAGGCACTACACTGCTCTAGAATTTAAGATCATAGCAAATGATGAAAGTTTAGTTGTAAATTGTAGACCATAGTTTTGGTGCAAAATATGCATTACCTCGAGGCATATTATTAGATACATTAAAAATTTGGTATGTATTCCACTACATTGCAATAAAACTATTGTTAAGTCTAATACCTTGGTGGATTAGCTCGAGTGATTGAGTGCTTGAGATTCATACAAAACAAAGTTACCAAATTAACGAGAACTGTGAACTCAAAACGAGAATTCTAGCCCTTAAAACTCATATTTTTCCATAAAAGACATGAAAATTGATCGTCGAATCAAAAAGTGGTGCTACCGGTAGCACCCTTTTTTTTCAAGGTTAAAATTATAACAATTTTCCACTATAGCTTTAAATTCTTGTAAAATTGCAAAGAAAAACCTTAAAATCAACCCTCGAATCAAAATGTAGTGTTCACGGCATCACCTTCTTTTTTTCGATCCTAAAATTGCAACTTTTTTGAAATCATCGTATTGACAACCGGTATTGTTAGGAACAAAAACCCTAAAATCGACCTTCTAAACAAACCTTAGTGCTAGCGATAACACACTTTTTTCCCAAGGCTAATATTACTACTTGTTTGAAATTGTGGCCTTGACCACTGCTAACATTACAAACCAAAACCTCAAAATCATACACTAAATAGAAATGTAGTGAGACAAATAACACATTCATTTTTTGTTCGAGCTTAAAATTGCAATGTTTCTAAAACCAAAGTGTAAAAAATGAACATTGTTACAAACAAAATCATAAAATAATTGAATTAATTAATTAAAAAAAACATATTAAAAAAAAGAAAAAAAAAATGTTTTTGAAAATACATATATATGAAAATTTTAAACAAAATATATAATAAAAAAAAACTAATTATAAAAATAACACCAAAAACACACCCAAAAAAAAATTTAAAAATTAAAAAACTAAACCTAAACAGTTAAATTTAAAAGGAATTTTATAAAAAACACAATTTTATAAAATATATGAAATAAATTGATGATGATGATGAAGATTAACATCCACTAAGACCGAATTGGTCTATCGGACCTTAAGAGGGTAAGTGATTACGTGTGATTCTTTAGAATTTTGTTTATGTGCTCAAAAAGCATTAATAGAAGATTTCCAATATCACCATAGTTTTGTTGAGTTAAGAGGTTAGGAAAGTTGGTAGTGTGACAAATATTTTGAAAATGAGATCTAATCTGGGTATAGGCTAGACAATCTAAGAGATAGTGTTTTTCATCTTCAACCTTCTTAGTGTCACAAAGGTGACACACTCTTTCATCCCATGGCGTTTTAGGAATTGACCAACGCTTAGTTTCACTATGGAGCTCATGAGAATTTGTTCTTATCTTAGCAATTCTTTTTTTTTTCTTTACACTTGTCAAAATAGATAGATAATTTTGATCTTCTAGATTAGGGTTGATTACATCATTATAATACCTTAATTTTCAAATTTCCTCTAACTCTTTATCACACCAAATTTTCTCCTTAAATTTTGATTTGATGATATTTTTAATAGTATCTTTATTCTGCAACATGGTGTATTCCATGATTCCCCAATAGTTTAGCCAAGATCGGGCATCTTAATGTTGTCATCGCTTGAGTCGATGGTGGTTACAACTCGAATTTGAAGCAATTTTAGGAAGCCTCTTGTCTTCCATGTTGTTTAACTTGTTCGTATACATTAGGTATCTAGTCATAGTCATGCTCTCAATGGGGGACAGGATTGCTTCTAAGAGGAGGATGAGATAGGGTGTATTTCCTTTAATTTTGAGATTATAGGTTATAAAATTATTTTGTATTTGCTCTATCTTTCTCCGGGATTCACAAGAGATACTACAGCCCCAGAATTCATATCCATAAAGAATAACAGGTGTAACAAGAGTCTCAGAGAGGAGTTTTTTCATATCCCAACTCCAAAGATTGACTGGTTTACAATTGTTTTCAAGCCCATAATAAGCTTTCCATCCCCCAATAATCATTTTCTCAATGCTATAGTTCCAGTTGAGCTTGTGGTGAATATCTATTCGAAGATATTTGTATGAAGTCACTTCCTCCAAGTTGTTGTTGTCGTATACGAAGGAATCATAAGTGATCTTATTAGATTTAATAATCATGACCTTAGTCTTATCAGTATTAACAGTCATACCCATATTGGAGAAAAAATACTTGAGGATTCTTAGTTGGTTTTCAAGATCATGGGGACTCCTTTCCATAAGAACGATATCATCGGCATAAAGAATAATATTGATGACTATATCAGTGAGAGTAGGGCCGACACAACATGTTGTTTCCAAGCAATCTTCTAACTTGTCAATGTATATGCCAAAAAGGGTAGGGGACAAGGGACAACCTTGTTTGAGTCCAATATTGTAGTTAATCTCTTTCAACCAGCCCTTAGTGTTTTTAAACTTAGCAATAACGTTCACATGCATCCTTATTGTAGCATCCCTCAACTTGAGAGGCACTTTTATCTCTTCCAACCTATTCCAAAGGTTTTTCCTAGGAACCATGTCAAAAGATTTTCTAAAGTCAACAAAACAACAA
>JZKD02S0657013.1:0-12894 GCA_000966675.3 Picea glauca | reverse complement strand
TTTTTTTATTTTTATGTTTTCGATGAAAATATCTATATATAGATAGATATTAAAAAAAATATATATATTTGTTTTAGCTTTTTTTTTCATTTTTATTAATTAGTTTTTTATGTTCTTTTTTATAATTTTATTTGCAATAGTGTCAGGTTTTTAGGTATCGGTATGAAAAAAGTTGCAATTTTAAGTTTGAAAAAATGAAGTAAATGTGTTATTGATAGCATCATGTTTCAATTTGAATGTTGATTTTGTGATTTCAATTCACAATGATATCAATGGTGAAAACCATAGTTTGAAACATGTCATAACATTGACTTTATAGAAAAGGAGTTGCCACTATTAGCACAACTTTTAGTTTCGAAGGTCAATTTTGAGGTTTTTGTCATAATGGTGTTGTTTCTCAGGATCACAATTTCAACCAAGTTATAACTTTAACCCCGCAAACACCCCCCCCTCCCCCCCACGCCGAAAAAAAGGGGGGGTGATGTGAGCACCACCTCTTGACCAAACTGTAATTTTAACCCCCCAAAAAAGGGGTGATGTTGTGAGCACCATCTCTTGACCAAATTGTAATTTTTAATGGGAGGTGATGTTGTGAGTACCACCTCTTGACCAAACTGTAATTTTAACCCCGGAAAAAAAGGGATGATGTTGCGAGCACCACCTTTGACCAAATTGTAATTTTAACCCTGGAATAAAAAGGCAGTGATGTTGTGAGCACCACCTCTTGACCAAATTGTAATTTTAATCTCCAAAAAAAAGGGGGTGATGTTGTGAGCACCACTTCTTGAAAAAATTGTAATTTTAACCCCGAAAAAAAAAAGGGGGTGATGTTGTAAGCACCACCTCTTGTTTCGGGGGTCAATTTTAAGGTTTTTATTTGTAACTTTATAGATGACGATTGAAAAATTTTGTAATTTTAACTCCGAAGAAAAAATGAGTGCGATCGGTAGCACAACTTTTCAAAATGGGGTAAAAAATGTGACCCTTGAAAAAATGAGAACTCTGGAGAGTTCTCGTTAAGTTGGTAACTTTGTTACAAGAGGTCTCGTAATCAACCCCAATGAGTTTAAACCTAGTAGCAACCACTAATATGCATTCAAGAGTTAAATGTTATCTTTTAATTTGTGGGAAAGGAGGATTATACACCTCCAAATACATGTAGAGCATCATTTCAAACTCGTCCTAGAAGTTGAAGTCTATAAAAATTGAAAGAACAATATCTTATTTAAGTATATTTTAATGAAGTGTGTACTTAGTTTATTCTTGTCCATTGAAGTACAATTATCGCTTACAACTTTTCATCATGGAAGGGTTGGATAAATATATACCTTTCAAGTTACTTGAAATTAAGACCAGCGCTTCGAATTTGATCATAGTGTATCATTCACAAACAAAAACATAAATAACTCTCCCAATAAATCATATCAATAGGCCACTTGTTGTAGATTTTAACCCTATACAATGAATTATTGCAAATAGATTCTTAATAAAAACAGAAAAGATACAATGGCACACACACACACATTACACAAATATTTTACCCTTGAAACCCAAATCGAGAAAATCAGCGACATGTTTAGAGTCGCACCTCTAATTCCTTATTCATCACATCATCTTTATTATTTACAATACAATATATATATGATCTCGTGACATCCAAAACCCCTAATCCATTTACTTAGATTAGTAAACAACCCTAATTCCTTAGCCAGAAATAGAAAACCATCTGTCGAATAAACACAAAAAACAAACACAAAAACTGCCAAAATAATTTTGGGGGGATTTGCCCCCCTGCAACCCCCCAAACAAGGGGGGGTTGAGTCCATATGTTTTGGTAGCCTTGGTGACCGAATCATGGTGATTCATGAGACGATCAAGACAGTGTACTAGTGTGTAACCTCGAAGGACCAAGAATTTATTGTCGAGTAGGACTGGCAACCAATGAGGTGTTTTATAGTGGGCTTTGACGAAGGATGGCAGGACTTGGCAATGTGATAGATTGTGTGCATTGTCTGTGGCAAGGAAAACAATGTTGAAAAGTGCATCGAAGATATGTGAACGCTTGGCGAAGGAGTGACATGATATTCACTGACTATCATGTGTTGGTTTGGATGGATGATAGCATGGTATCACGTTGGACAATTGGTTGTTCAAGTATGCTCGTCTCAATGGAGGAAATAGTAGGTTGTCTATCATTAGGTGACAATGATGCAACATCGCCTATGCTGAATTGAACACTCTGACATTATGCACAGTTGAAGGTGAATGGCTTGGGTTCAGTAAGAACATGTTTGTTAGACATATTCTGGGTGATACAAGCAGTTGATGGTCGTGCCCAACTAGCAAGGTCGCACTAGTGTTGTGTGACAACTAGAGTTCTTAAGTGGAATGGAACACTCAAGTGAAAAAAAAATTATATCCCTGTGACAAATGATGTCAGAGCCAGGTCCAGTGTGGAAATTGCGAAAGTGTCTCTTCACCACCAACACCCCTTTCATCAAAGGAGTTGATGAGGCCATGTTAACAAGGATGTCAACGATTCAAATGGGAGAGATTGTAAGGACATGTTGAGCATACTTGGAAATAGCATGACGAAGGACATGTTTAGCATACTTGGCAAGTTGCATGCCAAGTCCATATGCTTTGCTAGCCTTGGTCACCAACTCATGATGATTTGTGAGACAGTTAGGATAGTGTACTAGTGTGTAAACTAGGATTACCAAGGATGTATTTTCAAGTATGATGGACTTTGGCAACTAACAAGATGCTACATAGGGGGCTTCGACGATAAAACTTAGTAATGTGATAAATTGTGTTTCTGGTCTGTGGCAAGGAAACAGTGTTGATAAGTGCATCAAAGATATGTAAACGTTTGATGGAGGGATGATGATATTCATTGAATATAACACGTCGACTTGGATGATATTATGGTCTAATGTTGGTAATCGGCCATTCAAGTATTCTTGGATCAAGGGAGGCGACAATAGGTTTCCTATGGATGGATGATGATGATGCAACATTGCCTACAGTGAAATGAGCACTCTGGCATTCCACATGGTTGAAGGTCCCTGTCTTAGACTCGATCAGGGCATGATGATCAAGCGTATTTGATCTGTAAATGAAATGGGTTTGTTTCCAACAGATCTGAAAATGAAGAAGACTTGTCTCTTTTAAATTGAAAGTGTAAAAATGGTATGTGTTTGGATAATTGGATCAAGTTACTAACACATAAATTAAAAAAATTTCACACTTAATATGCACATAACAACCATCAATTAACAGCCAACAATAAACACATAACACAACAAATGATAAAGGAGTTCATCCCTCTCTTGGGATACATCTCCTAGTCCATCTTCCAATGGATCTCTTATATTATTTCCTCAAAGTGATAAAAATAGTGTTTTACAGTGCTCAAAATGCCAAATAGATGGCTCCAATGGCTCCAGAACATCCAAAAACCCCTAGCTAGGCTCTTTCTACACCTGGTTTGGCCAAAAAATGAAGAAGTTACACCTCCTGGAAGTTTTCCCCTTCAAGCTTGTTGTCTCTGGTTTGCCAATTCGCACCTATGTGTGACTAACTCGACTCCCGCAACGTTACTAGGCCTAAAACCCATCACACCACACATCCCGCAATTCAGGCAAATCTGTCAAATCGTTAGCAAGTTTAGCGCCCCTTTGGGTGGAGGTGTAGGTCGCATGGGGGGCATGTGGTCATGTCCCAGTGCCTAATCTAGTCCCTGTTTCAATGAATGGACGTGGTGTTGACAAGTGGTGGGCACATGGCAAGTTGCCTATCGAATAGTGTTAACCCCTATGCCAATTGTTGATCGCATGTGGTGGTAAGGACCGGGGGCTACGCAATGGAAGGTTCCCGCACCAAATTTTAAAGGATATGGTAGTAGACATATGGTGTGGTTGTATGCACTGCAAAAAGGACCAGGGGTTGGGGCTAAGCCCCAACCCTTTTCTCTGCCAATGTAACATTTTATTTAATTTGAATAAAAATTGCAACGTATATGGTTATGAATCACCGAGAGGGCAAGCTGGTAGCTCGGCCCTGCCAAATCATTAGCCCTGCCCAGAGGTCGCAGGTTCGACTCCTGTGGAGTCACTAAAATTTTGTCACATGCCAACCAAACTGGAGGGGTGCCACGTGGAAGCCCACCACTGGGCCACGTGGCACCATAACACTTGCCCAATATGTGACACATGTCAGCACCTAATTCTCCCACATGTCTTCCACATAGCCTGTATGACCATGCCACATCATCTGTACGACCATGCCACGTCACCTGCCACGTGTGGGTCCCTACCCTGCCACGTCAGCACTATACGGACTGTACAGTCAACAAAATTTTGCATGTTTTGAAAAATGAATAGAACACGATATCTTTCTCATACGACGTCTGTTTGAGCCCATTCAAGTTGTGTTGGGATTGTGAGGATGAGGCCTATGCACTTTCCGTTTTGAAGCAATTCTGAACACTTTGATTTTTGAACAAAATTTGATTCCCTAGATCACACCTCCCCATTGGGAAGCTTTTGGACCTCCAAAAGACTACTTTTAGTCAATCTGAAGATGAGGGTATAGTTCCCTCACCTTTCCAACCTTGCTTGGATTCATGCCTTTGAGACCAACACAAAACTTCTCATGTCTTGTCTGGTACATGTCTTGGCTCTTTTTCAACTGTTCTTGAACGGTTTGATGCGCAAACTGAACTTGTTCAATGAACTTCTTGCCTACACCAAAATGGCCAACAACAAGAGAAGAATGTGCTTCCCTTATCATGTTGACTCTTCCACCCTGTGAAAAACATAGCTTGCCAAGATACAAAAGTTTACCATGCACATAGGAATCTCATTCCTCAACTTGGTTAGTACAGCACAAAGTTGCATAAACATTTTTGAAATCAACATCTAAAGCATATTGTTCCAAATATCTCTCATGCATGATAAGATTATGCTTAAAAATAACTGAAGCACTAACAATAGGCCTAGTAAGCATATCATCAACTTTGTCATAAAAGTCTTTTTTATACCTTATCACCAAGTGGAATACATAACTTGTCAAGGCATGCAATGGAGCTTGTTTTGCTTTCAAAGCTTTCTTCCATGTGTCTCCTTCAACAATCATATTCGTAGTCTTATTCAAGGCTCTGCAATCTACCCACATACACCATATACAATCTTTCTCTGGTACCAAACCAATTGGTGACCTTCATTGCGATGTGCTTGGTTTGATGACCCCTTTGTCAAACAACTCTTGGGCTTGATTTCTGATTTCAACATTCTCCATTACTAGCATCCTGCACATGTCAATGTTTGGAATAGGACCATCTTGCTACAATAGAATCTCATGTTGGATACCCCTTTTAGGAGGCAATCCCCTTGGTTCCTGAAACATTTGAACATTTTCGTTAACAACCTCATACAAATCAAATTGCAACTTTCCATCACATCCTTTGAAAACTTGTTCTTCATCATTGTCTTTGGGTTTAATCATCAAAAGTACAAGGTTCTTACTAGAATTGACTAGTCTTTTCATTTGTCCATCATTTGTAAGTGACAAATTCATCTTCTTTGTATGTGCTCTAACAATGTACTCAACTCCATTTTTAAACAAATGATATTTGTTCTCATGACGATGAAAGATGGCTCTCCTATCATATAAGTATGGGATTCCCAACGCAATACCACAAATATCCAATGGAATAACATCAAGCTCTACCTCATCTATATAGTTTGCAGTGATGGAAAATCTAAGTTTACACCTTCTTGTCACATGCAATTTGGCATTGTCACATATCCATCCTAGAGGGTAAGGTTTAGGATGTGGAGTAGTTTCCAAATTCAATTTCTTGACAATGTCTTCATTGTGATCCTGTATCAAAAAGAGTATCTATCTTGGTATGTTTTGAAATTACCCTTATGTGGAAAAGCTCTATCCTTTCTTTTTCATGTTGAGTTTCATTAAGGCTACTACTACTTGAAGAACTAGTACTTGCAATAGTATTCTTACCTTGAATACCCATGGCTGTGATTTTTGTTTCATCTTCTGAATCAGATCCTAAATCTTGTTGTACAGTTGCAGCAATGTTTGGTTTCTCTTTGTTGTTGAACTTTTTGGGTCTCTTTTCAGGATGAAGTTTCCAACAATGGTCTTCATCATGCCATCCTTTGAACAATGTTTACATGAGAGTTTATCTCTCTCTTTCTTGATTGAAACATTTTTCTTTCCATTTCCTTCAAACTTCCTCTTTCCCTTATCTCCATTATAAAAAGACTTCTTGTTACCCTCTTGAGGTTCATTCATTCCTCTTGCTTCTAAATGAGTTTCATGTACACAAACTTCATCTAGATTTGAAGGGTTAAACATAAGTATCGTATGCCTCAAGTAGCTATGCAAACCTCCAATGTATTTGAGTAAAGTTTCTTGAGAAGACAAATCTATACCCAAAACCAAATCTCTTCTCCTAAATTCTTGAGTGAATCTTTGCACATCTTGCCCTTTAGCTTGCCTAAAGTTTTGTCAATCCATAATAGCTTTATGCATGTATACTAATGGATAAAATTGTCTTTTAATTGCAACAATAAAAGCATTCCAAGAGGATAAAACTTTACCATGTTTCTTCATGTCCTCTTGAGTTTTGGCTTCCCACCAAATGAGTGTTGCACTGTCCAATCTTAAATAAGCAAGTTGAATCTTAGTTTCATCATCTATGATTCTTTGTATCCTGCAATACACTTCAATCTGATGAATCCAGTTATCCAATTTCTCAGGATTTACCTCTCCATTGTACATAGGCAATTCAAACTTAATATCAAGCTTAAGCAAAGGAGTTTGTGAAGGAATTTTACCATGTTATTTTGGAGAATTTGGAGGTGGTTATGAAATGGTGGAAGAGGTGGAAGATGGAGGTGAAGGAGGTGGAGAATCACCATTCCCTCCATTTCCCTTTGGAGTTGTATCATCACTGTCTCCATTTCCCTTTGGAGGGTTGGAGCTTTCACCTTGCAATCTTGCATTTATTTCTTCAAACAAAAATTTCACCATCTCAGTCATATCATAGAAAACCTTTCTAAAATTTTCCTCCTCTGAAGGAAGAGTTCCATGACTCTCCTCATGAGCCATACTTGGTGAATATCTCCTTGAAGCTTGAGGTGATTTGATAGTTCTCCTTCTTGACAGTTGAGAACTTGGCTATACAAGTTGACATTCTCCTCTTGTGAGCTTCAACCTTGTAAGCATCAGAAAACAAAAACACTTGCAAACAAGCAAGCCTTCAAAAACCTATGCTCTGATACCAACTGATTTGTAAATAAAATGGGTTTGTTTCCAACAGATCTGAAAATGAAGAAGACTTGTCTCTTTTAAATTGCAAGTGTAAAAATGGTATGTGTTTGGATAATTGGATCAAGTTACTAACACATAAATTAAAAAGTTTTCACACTTAAGATGCACATAATAACCAGCAATTAACAGCCAACAGTAAACACATAACACAACAAATGATAAAGGAGTTCACCTCTCTCTTGGGCTACATCTCCTGGTCCAACTTTCAATGGATATCTTATATTATTTGCTCAAAGTGCTAAAAACAGTGCTTTACAGTACTCAAAATTCCAAATAGATGGCTCCAATGGCTCCAGAACATCCAAAAACCCTTAATTAGGCTCTTTCTGCACCTAGTTTGACCAAAAAATGAAAAAGTTACACCTCCTGGAAGTTTTCTCCTTCAAGCTTGTTGTCTTTGGTTCGCCAATTCGCACTTGTGTGTGTCTAACTCAACTCCCGCAACGTTACTGGGCTTAAAACCCAGCACACCACATGTCCTGCAATTCAGGGCAATCTATCGAATTGTTAGCGAGTTTAGTGCCCCTTTGGGCGGAGGTGTAGGTCGCATGGGGGGCATGTGGCCACGTCCCAGCATCTAATTTGGCCCCCATTGCAAAGAATGGACGTGGTGTTGACAAGTGGCAGGCACGTGGCAAGCCGTTGAATAGTGTTAACCCCCGCGCCAATTGTTGGTCGCATGTGGTGGTAAGGACTGGGGGCTACACAATGGAAGGTTCTGGTGCCAAAGTTTAAAGGATAGGGTAGTAGACATATGGTGTGGTTGTATGCGTTGCAAAAATGACCGGGGGCTGGGGTAAGCCCCAACTCTTTTCTCCGCCAATGTAACATTTGATTTAATTCAAATAAAAATTGCAACGTATATGGTTAAGAATCACTAAGAGGGCAGGCTAGTAGCCCGGCCCTGCCAAATCATTACCCTCGCCCGGAGGTCACGGGTTCGACTCCTGTAGAGTCACTAAAGTTTTGTCACATGCCAACCAAACTGGAGGGGTGCCACGTGGCAGCCCATGATTGGGCCACGTGGCACCATAACACACTTGCTCAATATATGACACGTGTCAGCACCTAATTCGTCCACATGTCTACCACATAGCTTGTACGACCATGCCACGTCACCTGTCACGTGTGAGTCCATACCGTGCTACGTCAACATTGTACGAACTGTACAGTCAACAAAATTTTGTATGTTTAGCAAAATAAACAAAGACAATATCTTTATCATACGAAGTCCATTCAAATTGGTTTGGGATCACCACCCTTCCACAACACATCTAGATCAATAAGCAACCACTAGAGAGTAATCAATGTTATATGTTGTATACTTCAAATCCGCAGTTATATATTGCACCATATACAACATTTATTATTGAGCCGGATGCAAAATGCTTGCCTACATCCACATGGAGATCAATAAGCACCTAGCGGTGAAGTAATCAATGTTATACACTTCAGAGCATATCCACCGTTATATATCTCACCATGTAGAGCATTAGTCTGTTGATGGATGCAGAATGTTTCTCTGCATTCACAGGGATGTATGCACAGCGGAATCAGCTCGGGAGTGGCCAATTCGATACGTGCCAAAAAAATTCCCACCACAAACAGCTATCCGTAGCTCAATATTTACTGTAGCAATCAACAAACACAGCATTTTCAGACCCGCAAAAAATAAATTATTCGCAACTGGAGCTGCTTTATTGAAGAGAGGATCTGTTTGATGGGAGGAGGGAGGAACCAGACAGCGCAGTGGTGTGGACTCTCGAACGAGCTTGGCCTTCAACGCATGGCAGATAAAGAATATGTTTGTGATTGGCTGTGTAAATCTGTCATCTGAAAGGAGCGAAGCCAGAAATGCAGCAACCAGAAAACAAACTCATGGCTTGGGAAGATTTCTTCACAACGCCTCCACGGTATCAAACCATGATTTCATGACATTACAAGGAAAATCATGATTTTCGAAATATCCAAAATCCATTGTTGAGATTTCCAAATCTTGTGAGCATGCCATCAAAACCATGATTGGGTGGAACCATTCTGAGGGAGATCCAAAATCCATCCATGAAAATTAGTGCATTAATCATGATCCATGGCATCAATGAAACCATGATTAAGTGGAACCATGATTTCATGAAGTTCCAAAATTCATATTAAAAATTCATATTTTGTTTAAAGTTTATTTACGGAAATAGAGTGTTATATAATGTGAATTGATAAGCTAAGTTGGAAAAAACTTTGACATCTCAAGTGTAATGTTCAAAAGAAAAATTATGAAGAAAAGTAGTGAGGATGTTTTGTGGGTTATATTTTTGTTTGTGGTTGTTATTTATGTGATGTTAGAGGTTATAGTGTTGCTATCTATTTTTATATAGAGAAATTATTTTATATTATTTAAATTTTGTATATCTTGAAGGATGTGTGTGGGTGAATAATCCCATGTGCATAACAAATATGAGATAGAGATAGATTACAAGGCAATTCCTTATCAAAAGTGTTTTCAATTTCAAAAATTGGCTTTAGGGTGCAAATCTTCAAGTTGTTGTGATTTTTGTCTCATGTCTATGTTGTCTTTGGCTTGTGTGGTTGTTACATATGTGATGCTACATGTTATCTTGTTGCCATGACATATCCTTATGTTGGGATTTGGAGTGTTCTGCTTTGTGTGTTCTCTTTGGTTTGTTGTTGTTCCCTATCTAGCTTGTTATCTATGTCATGTTACATCACATATATCCATTGATGTTGTTATATACTTCATGTTACATCGCAAATATCTATGTGACTTATCTAGCTTGTGTTGTTATATATATATGTGGTTGTGCCATCTATGTCATTCCTTTTGTGTTGTCTTTGGCATGTGTGATTGTTATCTATGTCATGTTACATGTTATTTTGTCACATTGACATATCCTTATGTTGGGATTTGGAGTGTCATGCAATGTTCATTGTTTTTTACTTGTGGTTGTTATCTATGTGATATTAAATGCTATCTTATTTCGGTGGCATATCTCTATGTTGAGATTTTGTTCCACATTAATATTCTCCCTCTTCCTCTCCTTCCTCTTAACCTCAAATATTTTGAGCGATGTGAAGTTTACACCCATGCCTTTTTCAATCCCTTAAATCATCCCATTGCAAACTACTATTGATTCGGTAAGATTTTATTTTCTGTAAAAAAGGATTTCACTACATACACTCACCATATACATGTGTTTGATCCCTTAAATCATCTCATTGCAAACTACTATTGATTCGGTAAGATTTTATTTTCTGTAAAAAAGGATTTCGCTACATACACCACCATATACACGTGTTTGATATGTATCTTGTTATACTGGCATATCCCTATGTTAGGATTTTATTTTATATTAATATTCATCATTTTCTTCTTCTTAACCTTCGATCTTTTAAGTGATGTGAGATTTTTCTCTCTCTCTCTCTCTCTCTCTCTCTCTCTCTCTCTCTCTCTCAATGCTTAATAAATGTGGGATTAAATTGGATTTATGCTAGTAGAATCAATCCCTTAAATTCAAAACATACCAAAGCATCCTCATGCAAACTACAATTGATAAGCAAGTTTTATTCTCTACATAAAGAAAAGGTTTCACTACATACACTCACCATAAACTTGCACTTGATATGTATCCTACCGTGTTGAAACTATAACATTTTTTTGGCAATCTTCATTTACACCACAAAGTTACAAGCATTACTAAAGCACGTGTACCATGTTAAAAATATGGGTCAGTGACATGAATAACATCTAGTAATTATAACCGTGCTAAGGACCACATTTTATAGGGGCTAAGGCTACATTACATACCCCTAACCACTATTGTAGGGTAATTAATGGCCCACCAATCACCAATGGTGTACAAATGAATTAATAAGGTCAAGACTAATGACTCACTAACTACTATTATCCTCTATAACCACTCACTAAGTGTGAATCATAAAATACATTACTAACAAATAAGGGAGCATTACGTCTAGCATTACTACCATTACATCAATAGTTGGATGAAGCATGCATTTAAGTTTATAATGTCATCAAACATTACATTGTACAAGAATGTCATGGTTTTATGTAATGTTACATTTTGTAAGGTAGTAAAGGCGTCACATAGTGTTTAAAAACTTGGATCAAATATACACAGTTTATTGTCCAAAATAAAACCGCATTTAAGTAACTATACATTCCTAGCCAAATGTAGGACCTAAATCTCATACATTTGGCCTATTTGCGTAGGTTAATAGGAAAAATACTATTTTTCAAGGTAACCTGTCATCGAACCCTACATTGTGCAAAAATATCATGCTTTCATGGAATGTTACAATGTGTAAGATAGCTAAGGCATCTCATGGTTTTTAAAAACTTGGATCAGATACATACAATTTAGTGTCCAAGGTAAAATCTTATGAGGAGAAAAGTGTTGGTTGAGGAACCTGGTTATCTTCCTGATTCAAAGGTCTTTTACTTTCAGCCGTGTTTATACCCCATGAAGTATTTACACCCCATAAGTATGTACACTCTTTCACGCGGGGGAGTGCAGAAGGGGGGTACCCCCTCTACGGGGTCCGGGGGGGCTATCCCCCTGGCTGGGGGGTCTGGGGGCAAGCGGGCCTTCAGAGGAAAAATTGCCTTGTAAATGTATATTGTAATTTCATTGTAAATGTGGATCGTTCATTATAAGGTCGCAGATCTAACGATAGAGATTGTGTTAGGGTTTTTTGCCCTAGAAGGCAACCCTCTTTTATGAGGGAAATGTATTGCGGTTATGCTGGATGGTGAATATTGTATTCTGAGATAGGAGACTGTGAGAGAAAGAAGAGGAAGTTACAACGGGTTTGTTGTAGGTTGTATCCCTTCATATGCTAGATAATAATAAAGGAATGACCTAGAAATTTCTCTGGTGGACGTAGCCCACACTAGGTGAACCACGTAAATATGTGTCTCTATTGTATTGTGTATCTTATGTGTTTTGTTTCCGCATTTGTTTTATTTTATTGCTCTACAGTCCTGTTTTTCTAACAACCGGTATCAGAGCGAAAGGTAACTCGTAGGAAAAGAGGGTTCCTGGTTCGAGTGGGAGCAATGTCGGAAGATAGAAAGTTTAGGGTCAAGAAATTTAACGGCCAAAACTACCAGTTATGGAAGATGCAGATGGAAGACTATTTATATCATAAAGATCTATTCCTACCATTGGGCGGAATAGAAAAGAAGTCGGTGGCTACGAAGGATGAAGAATGGAATATTCTTGACAGAAAGGCTCTATGAATGATACGGCTGAGCCTAGCAGCGTCGGTGGCTTTCAATATTTCGAAAGAAAAGACAACAAAGGGTTTGATTGATGCATTGGCCAAATTGTATGAAAAAACCTCGACGTCCAATAAGGTATTTCTAATGAAGAGATTATTTAATATGAATATGTCGAAAGGTGGGTATGTTGTAGATCATTTAAATTATTTTAATACGGTTACTAATCAACTAAGTTCTATAAAAGTGGACTTTGATGATGAGGTCAGGGCTCTTCTAAT
>JZKD02S0656958.1:2937-15527 GCA_000966675.3 Picea glauca | reverse complement strand
AAGAGAAGGCATGCCAACTGTTTGATGAACTTGAAAGTTAGGGAGCTAAACTTGAACAGGGTGTCATCATTGCAGAATAATGCCTGGAAGGACCACTCAATGACACAATAATCCAGGAATTTACTGAACAAGAGGCTATGGCACTGTAGCAGGTCGAAGACACTCGAGCCAAGCTCAAGGCGTTCAAAGCAGAATTGGTCAGACTTGAGTGACTTGGGATGAGTCACAGGTGGGTGTTGGGGGCCTGTTATCCCTTGACTAAGTTTTGAAGAGTACTTGGTCATACTTGACCACTTTTGGGACTGCTATAGCTTACCAAGGAAGGAGCGCAACACGAAGCAAAAAATAAGGAAGCAAGACCTATTTTAGGGTCCATTTTAGGGTTTTGGGTTGATGTAATGGGAGAGGGATGTCAACCCGTGTGTTTACCCACGTTTAGGCCCATTTTATAATATATAAATAGGCAATGTAGATAATAAGATAAAGAGGAGATAGTAATGTAGTACATCTATGTGATGTATGAATGAAAGTTGAGTGCTAGTAATTGGATCTGTGTGACCAGATGTATCTTAGAGTGCTCTTTGCATGAGATCAGAGAGCTAAGTGTAGGTTGTTATAGTCTAAAGAGAAAGGAAGAAGGATCTAGTGAGCTGCACAGATCTTTTGTCCTGTGCAAAGTAAGGGTCATTAGAGCTCTGTGTTGTAATTGCTTGACTGTGATAATATAAAGAATACTTTGTGGATGTAGCCCTAGGGTGGGGGTGAACCATAGTAACTATGTGTATAGTGCTTTGTGCTTCGCTCTTATGCATTTATCTCTTTCTTGGCTAAGTGCTTGATGTGATTAAGTAGATCTAGTTATGCTTTGTGATGTTGATGAATGAATGAACATTAGATCTGATATATCAGATGCTTAGTTCTTGATCTGTTGAATCTAACCTATATTTATGTGAATAAGTACTGAATCATTATTAGTATAGTATTCACTGCGATTCTCTATGCCTTCTGTGAAGTATATTAATGAATGTATGCCAAGGAATAACTGATGCTAAGTGCATTGTAAGAAAGATATTCACAGATTTGTGTCCCAGCTAAGGTTTTAGACACCTGAGTCTTGCAACCACCCCTACCTCTATCTCGGGTGAGACTTCATCTGCTTCAAAGGTGTTACCAAAAGGGTCGGTAGTTAGGGATTTGTTGGTGCACTCTTGAGTGTTGAACCCTGGGTCTATCCCTGTGCCAACACAGGTCATACCCCAATTTCTACCCAACCAATGTCAGGGGGACAACGTCAACCTTCATTCACTAGAAACCCCCCACAATCCTGGGGACCACCCTAAGGAGGCAAGTTCCATCAACCACATCAATGAGTGCCATCAAACCCTAACCAACAAAGAGGAATCCTAAATTCTAATCCTTCTAGATTACATTATGGAAAAAATTTCCTAGGAGTCTCAAATCCCACTTGGGGTCCTCAAGGTCAATCATCGTTTCCTCCCCAAGGGAAAAATACTTACCCTCCTCAGGGTCAACCTAGTTACCCTCCTTAAGGGAAACCTGGTTATCCACCTCAAACTAATCAAGAGAAATATCCTCCCTTGGGATACACTGGTTATCCTCCCCAATGGAAAATGGGTTTCCCCTCTCCTTTAATGCACATTCCTCAACAAGTAAATCCTACCTTTGTTGGTCAATAATAATAGCACATGGGAGGGCCTACTGTCTACAATTACCCACCTCAACTAGTTTATGATCCTACTGGTGTCCCTATGCCACACCAGTATCATCCATAGTTCAATTGACGACTACTGTTCTTAGCCACTCTAGATCTACCGGATCTGTCAAGATTGACAAATGATCCCATATTACATTCTTCATTTTGGCTAGTCATTCCTGCTAAACTGCCTTCCGATATTCTGAAATTTGATGGTAAACCTGGTGAAGGCCCTAATAACCACATTATGAATTTTCATCTATGGTGTTCATAAAATTCACTAATGTATGATTCTATTCGGTTACGTCTTTTCCAACATACACTATGGGTACAATGGCTAAATGGTACATTGAATTACAACGTGGAACTTTTCAAGATTTTAATTCACTTGCCATGGATTTTCTCACACACTTCCAATTACCTATTCACTATGAAATCGACATGAAGCGTTTGACCTCCCTTTGTTAGAACAACTCCGTACATATCTATGATCATATTCATGATTGGAGACGATGATGATGGTTGATCAAAGCAACCATTCCTGACCAATTGTTAGATGAATGGTTCACCAAATCTCTTTTGTCTCCAATTGCTCATGACATAGCCATGGGTGGTGTCATTACAGAAGAGGAAGCCATCACTTGTGCCCAGTATCTAGACTTGGTTTATTCCCAATCCGATACTTTGTATATATTGATTCCAAATGCTCCCCTTCCATCAACTGATCCATCAAAACCATCCTCCACCGCTCACACAGATGGAGTTATCGGTTCCGTCAAAACCCAGTCTAGTGCTTAGTCGACCGGCATGAGCAATTGTTCAGTCACTGCCCCCATTATCGAGTCGACTTCACTCTCATCAAACTCCCCCCTCAACTCAAATATCCGATGTGAATGCAGTTCCATCTACTTCTCCATGATAGTCAGAGGGGAATAAGAAAACTAAGAATAAACCCAAGAAAAACAATAATCAAACCAAAAATGAAAAACCACAAATGCAACCACCTACTACTGAGAAAAAACCACAACGCAAACCGAAATTTTCGTGTCTCATTTGTGGTGAAGATCACTACACATGAGATTTTCCTCATTGAGACAAAGTTGCCAAAATTTTTAAAGGAAATTCTCAACCTGATGTTTTGACACATCCTTCTCCAAAACAATAGTCATTGGTTTCCCAAGCTCCTGCACCTTCGATAGGTGGTAATCCAAATCATCCTCCAAATGAGGAAGCTTCATCGAGTTCACACATTTACATGTTTAATGGGATATATTTGACCACTCATACTACAATATATGACATACCTCCAGGTAAATCAGATAAAGAAAAGGTAACTACTAGTACTACAATGGATCCAATGACTACTACAGTTACCCCTCCATCTGGGCCACTCCAGATTGAGAAACCCAACTTTGAATCTATTCTACACCCTCCCAAGAGCACAATTCTAAATTCGACCTATAATCCTAACTCGTGTGCTACTCAAAACTACAACATCGTTGAAGATTTGGCTCAAGAACCTTGTGCTATGTCAACTCTGAAATTCCTACAACACTTTCCTAGCCAACATAGGAAACTCTTGGTAGCCATGGGAGTTATATATCCCGAGTCATCTAACAATATCATGTTTAACTTGGATAATTTTAAATCACGACTCTCTCACCAACTGGCTTTCCAGATCGATGTTGTTTTCCATAATCAACATATTCATCACATGATATTGGACGAGGGGGAATCCACATGTGTCATGTATTTGGCTTGCTATAAAGGCCTTAAATAACCCGGTCTTAATCAATCTCCCACCGTGTTACGAGCATTTTATGGAAGAGGTTTCTGACCTCATGGATTATTACAATCCTTAGCCATTCGATTGGGAGGAAAAACTGTTTCTGTATATTTTGAAGTCATCGATGATCCCCTCGATTATAATTTGTTGCTAGGGAGAAGTTGGTTCTATGCTATGAATGTCGTTTCTTCATCGGTTTTTCAGTGTGTCTAATTCCCTCATCAAGGTAAATTTGTGACCATCGATCAGTTAGATTATTGTACCCCCGACGCTTGCACTCAAACGACAACAACATTCCTTTTTGGGGAGACTCAAAAATCACTTATGAAAGTGTTGGGGTAGGTCTCTTGAAAGACTCTTCGCTCATGGGTACCTTCCCTACACCTCTTCCCCCCACTATGCAACATATCACAATGCTTAGTATTATTTTGACTATGGCACATCAATCCTTTGATCTGATCCTTGGATCGTGCCTAGTCCATTAGAATTTGATACACTAGGTGACACCATGCCACTTAGTCTTGTAGAGGCTGAATACGACGCCATCCAGTCTGCCTCTTCTCCACCAGACGACCAAGATCTGCTGGCACCTACAACTTACTCGTTACCATCTTGGTTATATTCCCTATCCTCTACTCTTGATTACATCCTACATATTTTTCCATCAGATGAATACATTATGGAAATTCTTGGTATCGAGGAGGCACCATGGGATGACAACCACCATTGTTCATCCATTCTTTCCAGTTTGGATGACATAGAGAAATATATTTCATCTATATTTCCTAATGATATCGTTGAATCCCATCAATCTCCAATACTCACTCATGATACCATCTTCGAGGGAAATTTGGGAAACATCTCTTCCACTATCATTGTCGACATATCCATTAAAGAAGTTATTGTGGAAAAAATACAACTAGGTGGAAACTATTCAACTAAAGAAGTTGAATCTTATACCACCTTGTTCAAATAATTTTGCGACATCTCCTCCTGGAGTTACGAAGAGATGCCAGGGATTGATCCATCGATCATTGTGCATGAAATGAAAAATTACCTAGGAGTTAAACATGTGAGACAAAAACTTCACCCGGTCCATCCTAATAAAACCACGAGAATCAAGGAAGAAGTAGAAAAACTGTTGAAATCTGGTTTAATTTATCCTATCCCTTTGACCAAATGGGTTTCCAACATCGTTTTGATCACCAAGAAACAGGGGAAAATTCATGTTTTTTTCGATTATTGGGATATTAATAAGGCTTGTCCCAAGGACAATTACCCTACACCCTTTACCGACCAAATTATCGATAATTGCGTCGGAAGCGTCATTTTCTATTTTATGGATGGATTTTCTGGATATAACCAGATAGATATTTTACCGGCTGATCAACATAAAACAACCTTCATTTTCCCTTGGGGGACTTTTGATTAGTGTAAATCACCTTTTGGCCTTAAAAACGCTGGAGCCGCTTTTCGGCGGGCCATGTGGTATGCATTCCACGATATCTAACATATTGTTGAACCTTATATCGATGACTTACCCACTCACTCATCTAGTCGACGAGACCACATTGGTCACCTACGAGCCATATTTCTTCAATGTAGGTTTTGCAACATACGTTTGAACCCCCATAAATGCATATTCACTGTCGAATTAGGGAGACTCCTCAGATTCATAGTCTCCAAAGACAGTATTAGGGCGGATCCCTTGAAATTCAAAGACATTCTAGCTTTACCTCCTCCCAAAAACCTCACTCAACTGCAAAGTTTGTAAGGAAAGGAAATATTTCTTCACCATTTCATTTGTAATTATGCTGAAATTACTAAAGGATTCATGAGATTATTGCAGAAAGATACCCCTTTCATCTGGGATGCAACCACTCAATGCTCCTTTGATGCTATTAATCATGCCTTAATGAACACACCTCTTTTGCATCCTTCGAATTATGGGAAAGATTATATCCTTTATTTGGCTGCCTCCACTTCCACTATTTATATGGTGTTAGTATAAGAGGATGAAGACAACAACAAACATGTGATCTACAATCTGAGTAAAAGTCTATCACGTCCTGAACTTCGGTATTCATATGTCAAAAAGTTGGCCTTGGAAACAATTATTTTCGTCAAGAGATTTTACCATTACATTCTGTTACGCACTGCCATGGTCATCGCAGACTCGAACCCCATGTACCACATCTTGAATCATTAAGTACTTGGTGGAAAATATTCGAAATGGATCATCATCCTCCAAGAATTCGATCTCGAGTTTTCCAAATCAAAGGCTAAGAAATCGTTGGTTTTTGCATAATTAATTTTAGATCTTCCCCATACTGATGAGGATACTGAGCCCAATGATTCTCTCCCTGATGAATCCTTGTTCCTCATTAGTACGTTTGATCCTTGGTATGGAGATATTATTCTCGATCTACAAACCCAATGATTAAATCCAAACATTTCATGCGATGAACGATGTCACATTAGACACCACTCAAAGCACTACCTTATCATTGGCGACACCTTGTACTGTCATGACATTTATACTGTCCTCCAACGTTTCTTAACCCATGAAGAGGCTGAACAAGTTTTAAATGACTGTCACCTTGGATCTTGTGGTGGTCATCTTCCTGGGATGGCTACATCCCAAAAAATTCTACCTGTTGGTTATTTTTGGCCTTCCATATTAAAATATTACATTGAGGTCGTTAAAAAATGCCAGCTTGTCAGATATTTCATAGGAAATCATGTACCCACCCAACTCCACTTCATCCCATTCTCTCCATTGGCCCCTTTCCAAAATGGGGAATTGATTTTATGCAATGTAAGCCTACCTCATCCGGGGGGAACGGTTATATCATCGTTGCCGTCGATTATTTCACTAAATGGGCTGAGGCTATGCCTACATTTCTTAACGATGGTCGCACTACAACACTTTTTGTGTTCAATCACATCATCACTCAATTCGGTGTGCCACAAAATATTGTAACTGATCATGGATCCCATTTCCAGAACTAGATGATCAATGAATTGCACACCAAGTCAGGTTTTTTCCATGACAACTCATCCCACTACTATCCTCATGAAAATGGAAAAGTTGAATCCATCAACAAAGTCCTGAAGACCATGTTTCAATGCATGGTGGAAGAAAAAAAAACCTCTTGTCACTTGAAACTCTTCTCCGCACTCTTGACTTATCGAACTTAAGTTAAAACCGCAACTGGATTTACACCCTTCCAGTTGGTATGTGGGATAGAAGGAGTGCTACTGATCGAATGTGAGATCCCTTCTATTGAAGAGGAATGATTCTTATATCTAACCAAGTTGGATGAAACCCATCCTGATACTTCTCTCATCAACGAGACATATAAAAAATGAATGAAAAATAAATATGATAAGTCCATCCAACCTCGCACTTTCGCAAAAGGAGATCTAGTCCTAGTCTATGATCAATACCATGACAAACCAGGGGCACAGAAGTTAGAATTCATGTGGAACGGGACGTACATCATAAAACACATGTTACACAAAGGTGCCTACGAGTTAGTAGACTAAAATGGAATATCTCTTGGTGAGCCCCGAAATGGGATTTACCTCAAGAAGTACTATGAATAGAATATATCGCATGTGTGATTTGTACATTACTGTACTATATACTTTTGACTTGGTGTGTCTTTTCTTTTGTGTGAAATAGTTTTGTCTCAGCTACTTATACTTTGATTTGTGATTGAATGTGTAAATGCCATCATTCTTTTCCATCTATTTTGGGTTTGTGGATGGCGCTAGTCGACATACCTAGAACATCACTTCTGCAGCTTGGGTCATCTACCACTCTGGCGAGTTAGTGAGTTCGAGAGGAATTTTCCTCGAATATCCAACCAATAACATTGTATAGTATCATGTGATCATCAAACTCTTAACCAAAGCCTCCTCTCTAGGTATATCTCAATTTATTATCAACCTTGACTCCCAACTCATGGTCCGTCAACTAAATCGTGAGTATGACGTTCACAACTCAACTTTACTACGTCTCCATATGAGGGTTCGCCATCTCGAAAGAGATTTTGAATTTCTTGAGTACAAAAACATATCAAGAGATCTCAACACGATTGTAGATTCGTTAGCGAATTACATGTTGGAATGGTATATTGTGCATAGATAAACATTTGAAACATAAATCATATGTATAAAACATCACATAAAACAAAAATGCAACACAGGTAGCCACCACAAAACTCGTATATATGTGTGTGTGTGTGTGTGATAGATTTTTTTTTTTGAAATACTACAAAAGTACATAACGAGGCAAAACATGGGCCTTCATGCCCATAGTATCATCATAAAGACTAGAAAATGAATGAGGAATCTAATCATCCTTTTGTATTGCATTGTGATCTACATAGTACACTACTTCTCGTGTCACCCATTGTAGAAAATGATTGAGGCCTTAAGAGACCCCAACTATATGTCACTGAAGATGTAAAGGTACATCTCAGTTGCCACCTGTGCATCCCCACGATACCCCAATGCTAGCATCTCCACCGGACGTGACACACCTCTGTCTGCATGATGAAAACAAAATGGTTTATATCCCTCATTGTACAAATAAAAACATATAAAAAAAAAACAAAAATATGTGTTACAAGGTTATGATCTTTTGTACCTGATGCATCCCACTGTATTCCCTCGGGAAGTACCAAGTCATCACTGCCTCTAAATTCTAGCCCAGCATAGGGTAAGTCCTCAATCACCACTAACTACCTCCTCCACCAGGCGAATAAGTCGACAGTGAATATAAAAGTCGAGGGACCATTCCCCAATCTGGGGGAAAGAATGGTCCACCTCTCCATTCGAGGCTCGGTCAAAGGAGGTGCTATCATTGCAACCTATGGCTGCATCTGGGGAATCTGTTCTAGGAAAAAAAAAACCAATAAAGAACCGTATTCGAACTTTTTTTGCTTGGCAGTTTTACATTTGGATATCTTCTCTTTAACATTCTTCAGGAACCTTTCACTCTAGTTGAACAATCTTGGTTCCAAACACTAAATGGCGTAAGAAATTTGGGGCTTTGAATCATTATGAGTACTAGTTCTCCCCGCCAACTTGATGATATTGAATAGGACAGATCAAACTGATATATCTCTCACATATTTGATAACGATCCTTCCTCCTACCAACCGTGACCCTGGTATGCAGTATTCAACAACATATGCTTTGGTGGGTCGCGGGGTAGCCCATGTGGTGTAGACCCCCTTCTCTCCTAAGGGTTGTGTGACCTCCCATTCAGGATCTTCAAATCTGGAGTCGAATGAACCTCTAAAACCTTGTTGGTATCGTTCTGTATTAACCATAGGTCCTCTTGGCTCCCTGCGCAGGATTCATGATACCCACAACCTTCCCTTTCGTGTTCTGCAAAATATCAGAGTTGGAGTTAGCGCCTTTTCTCTCGGCTCCTTCTCAGATGTGACCTTGGGCGATGAACTCATGCCTACGTGTGATTGTGGGTGAACTCAAGAGTGGTTTGGTGTCAAATAACTTTTCTCCCCGCAATTCACCCTGAGCCTCCACATGTATTTTCCCTAAAACTGTGGTCTCAATTGCAGCCCTCCCTCAATATCGTAAAGATTGAGAAATTTATATCCCCAAAATGTGAGATGACCTTCGATCTCACAATCTTGATGGTGATTTTGAATAATTGACCGAGATCTATCTCTTGGGATCAATGGTTCAAATCTCCTTCTCCCAGATCGACCACTGTGGTCGATTTAGAATTCCAGACTTTGTAATTCTCAAATATCAAACCTTGGTTTCCTTTGCAAGGAAATATTCTGGAGAAAAAGATCCGTGGAAAATTATCCTCACAATCAATGGTCTTGCCTTCACTTTGGGTGTTTAACATTTCAACTCAAATCAATGGTCATGTGGTCCTCCTCTCGATCAACGATCGAGATCTCCTTTGGGTCTTCGGACTTCTAAGATCTCAAATATCAAACCTCTCCCTTTTCCAAATGGCTTTTATATGAAGGTTGTGATCCACTGACGTGTGTCCTCCTAATCTGATGATCGAGGATTAATTCGGGTCTTTACCCAAAGTACATGGATTTATGCCACGTCTCTCTTAGATCCAATGACTACGAATCACTTCGGAAGTTTACCCAGATTCCACGGATTCATGCCATGTCTCCTCTAGATCTTTCTACCCAGATTCACTTCGGGTCTTCAGGATTCGACAGTCCGAGTTCTCAAACTGAAACTTCACTATAATTTTCCCAGAGCTCGGGATCTGCTGATAAGTGCCCACTTATAGATCGAGGACTCTCAGCTCTTTGACTCTTCGAGCTTTGTGTGTTTCAACACTTCACCTTTTCCTTGCTATATATATGACGATGCATCGACACATGCCCTTATGTATCTAATGTTCCAGATTCGCTTCAGTTCTCCAGCTCTTCACGCTTCGGGAATCACAAGTTTCAACTGCTTCCTCTTGAACTCACGATATCTGATGGCTTAGATTCACTTGATCGATCTAACACCTAAGGTTCACTTCAGACGATCTGATCACTCAGGTCTGCTTCGGATGATCGAACGCTTGATATTTCACTTCGGCTTTCCATCTCTTCGGGCTTCAGAAATATCAAGTCTCAAAGATTGATGATTTCTCTCTCATGTGTGTGAAGTGTTAAAGCTCATGCACCTTGTTTTGATAAGACGATTGTTGATCCTTTGCACTGTGATCCAACGAGCACTGTATCTCCTCCTCCAGAGCTTCTGATTTCTTTAGACTTAGAAGATTTTATAAGTCTTCAAAGGTATTCCCCTTTGAACCTCTTGCAAGTCCATCTCTCGGACCTTGACTACACTTTTGAAAAGTGTTATCCTTGTTGATCTTGGCCTTTGTGAAGGTTTCGACTTCCCATGTACTCAGGGATTTTTGATAACTCAGATCTGAAGAATTTCTTGAAAAGAAATTCGTTCCTCCCTCTTGGCATTCTCCTCTTGCTCGATGCACACCTTGCAACATATTCTTATGCAAGTTTTGAGTTATTATGGACAACTGTGCACGCCTTGCAGCAATCACTTTGCACTCCTTGCAAAGGGGAAAGTTTTGTGCTATATCTTCTGAGCTTTAGAAGAAAAACAGATCTCGTCAATGCACTCCCTGTGTTTTGTGTGCACACCTTGCACCGATTTGGCAGAAGAGAAACAATTGAAACTTATAATAACATTCACATTTCCATCTACTCATAATGAAATTCATTCATTCATGAAAACACAATAACAGGGAATTGCAAACAATGTCCACACCATGCATTGGGTAAATTTTCCTCCGTTATCTTCATTCAAAAGTAAAAGTGGCTACAACTATAATCAAAACAACAACTAAAATTAAGAAATCTCCTACTAACTTGAAGCAGCCTCATTTGGGTGTACAAAACCTCTATTTATCTCAGAGGGTCCTTAGGGTTCCCCCGACTAATTTTCTACTCCAAAACCTAACCTAATGACTATCTTAGTTTAGTCATATTCTAGAGAAGGAGTGGAAACTCCCACTTCGCTCGCGATCGTTCAATCTTGCTTCAAAATATTTCCCAACGCTGAGTTTAGGCGTGCTTCAAAATATTCACCGTGACTGCCAACGTTGAGATTCTGAAAAGGTTCCCAGGCGCTGAGTGGTCCTGATCCATGTGCTCGCTAACGATGCTCCTGCATCACACTCCCCTTGAAAAAAATTCATGGACTCATGTCCATGAGCTCCTGCACCGACTTTCCACGCTTCTAGATATCAACTTCATTTTCCCAACTAGCATCTTCTATTGGGTGTCCTTTCCACTTGACCAAATATTCAAGATATGTCTTCCTCCTGGTCTTTTTTCCAATCCTCTGATCAACGATCTTCTCCATCTGTGGTTTTTATTCTATAGGCTTTTGTTTCTCCCACCGAATCTTCTCTTGATCTTCTGATCCCTATGTGTCATATTTCCTATAAGGGTATAGGTCTGAAATGTTGAATATTTGCGATATGCCCACATCATCTAGGAGTTCAATCTCATAGGCATTTGCATCAAAATTCTTCAAGATCTTACATGGTCCTATCTTCTTCATCTTTAACTTGTTATATGTTCCCCTAGGGAACCTTTCTTTCCTGAGATGTGCTAGAACCTCATCTCCTACTTCAAATTGAAGTTCTTTGCGATGTTGGTGAGCTTTGTGATTGTACTCTTGGTTAGAAATCTGCATCTGTCCTTTGATCTGGCTATGGAGCTTCTGCATTTCCACAAAAAAATCTTCTACTCAAATACTCCCCTAGGTTGCATTCCATACAATATTTGGAATGGGCTCCTTCCAGTTCTCCTATTTGGTTAGTCATTGTATGCAAATTCTGTTTGTGGAAGAATTTGATCCCACCAATTATGATGCTCAGTGACTAGACTCCTCAATAAGTTTCCCAAACTTATATTTACCACTTCAGTATGCCCATTGGTCTGAGGGTGATAAGATAAGTTGAAGGAAAAATCTATCCCCAATTTCTTCCGCAACATTCTCCAAAAGTGACCGACAAATTTAGTGTCCCTGTCAGAGACAATGCCTCTGGGTAGTCCGTGAAGCCTCACAACTTCCTTGAAAAACAAATTTGCAACATGTGTTGCATCACTAGTCTTCTGGCATGGGATAGATTTTTCCATATTTTAAAATCTATCCACCACCAAAAATATGGAATCAAATCCTCTTTTCATTTGTGACAGTCCCAACACAAAATCCATGCTTATTGCATCCCAAGGCCTCTCTGGTATTGGCAATGGTTGATACAATCCAATGTTCAGTCTGTTTCCTTTTGCATGTTGGTAGATTCTACATCTGTTCACAAACTTTATCACTCATGTTCTCATACTTGGCCAATAGTATGAACTTATCAAGTGTGCAAATGTTTTATCATGGCCGAAATGTCCAGCCAATCCTCCACTATGATTTTCCTTCAAAAGGTTATCCCTCATTGAGAATTTTGGTATGCACAATTGATTGCCTTTGAACAACAATCCCTCTTGAATCATATACTATGTCCACTCGCTTCTGTCTCCCAGCATAGGATTTTCACAT
>JZKD02S0656925.1:0-15527 GCA_000966675.3 Picea glauca | reverse complement strand
ACAATGGGTGGAAACATGCCAGGGAACACTGGATTCATGGCAACTGGATGTTTTGAAGAAAACTGAAGATTTTATGTGGCACATCCGAGCAATGAGTATGTTTTGAGGCGTGTGAGATACAGCCGATAGGAGTTGCAGAGGGTGTCTGGTATGATCACCTTGATTTTTCAATCCCCCATCCTTCATGATGATCTGATCATGGTTGATGCACTTGCTAATGCAACTTCTTTTTAAACAACTTGCCTCAACCTGGGGTGCCTAACGACTTACCTTATGACAAGATCCAACTCTTTTGGAACATACTTGTACTTCCAGCAAATGTTTGGCTCTGAAATTCTTTCTCGACTCCAAGGACCAACCGAACACTATCGTGACTTCAACTCTCATATTTTTCCATACCTGATATTTCATGTTGTGGCATGTAGATGTAGCCCACCCTAAATAGAGAAAAAATGACGACGCTAACAGAAGCGGTGCAAGCAATTCAAAAGACTGCAGAGATCTCGTAAGTATCAAACAACCAGGTTTGGAAAGATTTACAAGTATGTACCAGTCTGGATTCTTCATGTTTATACTTTATACATTTATTTTACAAAGTGTTGTTCTATAAGCAGTCTCTAAACAATTTTAATTTCGCTTACAAGAAAGATGCCTCTAAGTATTGAGAAAGAATGGCTCAGGAGCCTCATCAAGAGATTCAAGAAAATGGGCTAGATGAGAGAGAAACTGGGTCAAAATCAACAAGGAAATAAAGGATATTAGACTCCCCGATTTTGGCATGCTCAACAACCTCATCGAATTGTGTGACATAATCAAATTGCACACCGAGCAATATTCATCATGGGCCAGAGAAATAGCAAAGGTGAAAGGCATAAGAGAGCCAGGTCAAGTGCAACAATTTATGAAACACTCGATCAAAGCTCGGGCTATGTTGTAAAAATTAAGTGTCAGTTTGGTCAAGTATCGGGCACATGTGGTAGAGATAAGAGATATTTACATGACCTCGGTGGCACAACACAGATTTCCATATGCCCACACATGTGAGGAGTTGTTCATCAATTGGTCGAAATACGAGAAGAATCACCCATTTAAAGTGATATCTTGAGATGACTCCTAGACAAATTGATAGGAGAGAACACCACGTGGTGAATGTTTTTTACTTATCTGCACTTTAGCCGTTATTTTCAGTTAATTTTATGTTATAAATAAGAGCATCGACCAATTAGTTAAGGTTTTATGGTTGTTGCAAGAAACTCTCATTTCTAGTTTTGTTAAGAATTGTTGTGGAGTTGCCTTTAATTGAGAAGTCCTTATGGACCAAAGACAAGTTTTTGTTTTCATCAAATGTGTGTATGATTGGATGTGGAGAAGAACTATTTCCTTTTCCTACTCATGAATGGATGCAGTAACGAGTAAGAGCTATTAAATATATTGATAAGTTATCTAATGCAATGTTTTACAGTTCTTTCTTTAATGATGAAAAATGAATCTGTGTGTTATTATGTGATTGATGAATAGAGTTGAGTGAATTATTTTGCTTATCATTGTTTATCACATGCATGTTTTCTTATGATAAATCGTATGTTAGTCGGTAATTGGAATATTTAGATGGTTAATGTATTAGTACTAGGCATGTGGTATACGATCATTGTATGCATGCTAGGGTGTAAGGGTTATCCCAAACCCAACCTCTTCTTCAGTAGTTTAAGTTTGTTCCCATTTGTTGCCTAGTTGGTTTATATCAGCTTTCCACCTTATACCAGTCACACCAAAAATAAAATACAAAAATAGAACGTCTGAATCGAAGGAGATGCCTTCACAAGAAAATGTAAAGCCCATCAATTAATTGACCGAATCGCAAGATCTGGAGAACCATTCCATTATTAAACATTGCAGAGTCTAATTGGGCCTCGGTGGTGGGTTTGGTTCCTGTTGTTGAACTAAATGGATTTAGGACCCATCAACAGATTTGGCGCTAGAATAAGGGAATGAAGAATGAATGGTTGAATACATATTTCACATAATATTTCAGATAGCCTGTAAGATTCAAAACAGCCCACATGCATGGCTAGTCATTCCCAAGACAACCCACACACATTGAGTACTCTTGAAACGAGTAACTCACCGCAGCCCGAGGAAGAAATCATGTACCCGGACATACCTTAAGCTCTTCCTCACAAGGAATTAAATTAATTTAGAAGAATCACTAGAGCATACGCTTGAAAGATCGATGCACTTTCCTTAGCTTCGGTACTACCTCGAAGAAAAAAAATAAGTAGACGAGTGGTCGACACCCCCGAACAAGTTTTTGTTCACACAATAGAATACCTAATAGATTTCACAATCACCGAAATTGAACACCCTCTAAATATAATCTCTGAAATGCCAGCCAACAATGTCTCTAAGCCAGACGATTTTTCAGAAGAGGAGGATTTTAACTCAGGATCCGAAGATATGGAAGAAAACAATGACCATGATGAAGAAAGAGGAAACCCACCATAGAAAAATCACCCTTGGTTGGCCAGAGATGTTTTTTCCATCCCAGGGTGAGTCCATAATCTTCCCTGACATCCAGAAAAGTTACTTCCTAAGTTTGATCCCTAGACCTCGAGATTTCCAAAAGATCATATCAAGAAAGTCATACTAGCTATCAGAATGATGAATGTCCAGCATGAATATGAAGTTTGTAGGATGGTCCCCTATACTTTCGAGAATTCAGCTTCCACGTGGTATTTTAACTTACCTGTAGGATCCATAGCTAGTTGGATGAAGTTTCAAAAGGATTTTTTAGATAAGTTTGCAAAAGAGACTACTACAGGAGCTCTAATGGCTGAGTTGTTCATCACCACCATGAGTTTGAAGGAAAGGGTCAAAGAATTTAATCAAATATTTACCACTATCTTAAACAAATTCTAGCCCAAAGCTAAACCTACTCAGGAGTTGCAAATCGAATTATACGTTAATTCTCTCCCAGCTTCTATCTCCATGTTTGTGAAGAGTGCCGCCAAACTAACCCTAGCTAAGAATTTTGAAGAATCCAAAACGATTGAATTCCAAATGAAAGGATGCAAACAAAGTCAAGTCTCTTTAGTCAAGAAAGAAGCTCAATCCCCTCCTCGGTGAATGCTATTTATTACTATACCCCTGGGGAAACAAGAAGAACAAGCACCTGAAAAGGGAAGTGGGGACATAGAGGACCTGCAATGCATGGTTAAGAAGTTATCCAACGAAATCATTGACATGAAAAGAAGCATCGGGAACGGAAACCAAGGCCAAAGGCCCTGTAAACCTTTATTTAAAAGGAACCCACCATTCAAAGTAATTGAACCTCCCCCATCTAACTTAAATATCGATTTGGGAAATTTAGCATATGATTCTTTCGTTACTTATCACCAGGAAAACCACTCTGAAAGAGACTACCCTTAATGGGTGCATGCCATGAATTTAATGACCAATAGGTTTCTAGACGAGGTCTCCCTGACTGAACAACCAAGTGGTTCAGTTATGAATGTTGTTGATCAAGAAGAAATTGATCCACAAGAATATACAACCATGTTTATATGGGATCATGACCTAATCATGCCTTCTAACGACTTATTTGAGTCTCAAGAACCACACGCAGAGGTCTTGGTAGTGCAAATGTGAAGTAAATGTCAACCCATCTCAAACGAACTTACTACTACCCAAACGTCGAGGGGAATATCAACTCTGGATCACCCAAAAGAACCTTTTTCTCCTCATAAGAACCCTATAAGTATCCATACCTGAGAATCGCCCAAACTAGATTACAATGTGGTTGAAGATTTGAAGAATTTGAAGGCTAATATATTAGTTATGGACATATGTAGAATCCCTCAACAAAAAGACTTCCTGCTGCAAGATTTGAGATTATTATAAAACCCTACGACAAGAAATGATCAAGAAATAAATCTAACTCCCACGGATATAGTAAATAAACCAACTGTAAACACCTACTCGAAAGATAAGAAGGGAAAACCTTTTGTCCCACCGTTCCTTTTAACGTTTGAATTTTTCAACAGGAACCTCCACAATTGTTTGGTCGATTTAGGAGCATCTTCCAATGTTATGACCTTATCTATTTGCAAAAAATTAAATGTATTTCCTCTCAAAAGATATAAACATGTAATACAACTAGACAAAACCCAAGTCAAATTCATGGGAGAACTCAAATATGTAATCATCATAATAGCGACACATCCTAAGTTTGTGCAAGTGATTGACATCATTGTGGTAGATATCCTAGAAGTTTATGGGTTACTACTAAGATGAGATTGGTCTGAGAAGTTAAACGGATAATTTAGTACAGATTGGGCACACCTTTGGCTACCATTGAAGGGATACAAAAATATGATCAAAATTGATATGGAACGATATCTTAAACATATTATCACTGACTTGGAAACCCTAATGAACCCTCATTGAAAAAATTCCCTGTGCTAGGAAATTATTCCTGTGATTCCTACTTCGGGAAATTCTCCCCTCTTTCATCTGATGTCCCTCTCACTCAGAACTCCAGAATTATTTTTCAGAAGGAGTTGCCGACAACGGCAGAAGAAACCCTCTTCTGCTAAGAACCTACATTAGAAATCAACGAATAAGCAGGAGGAAAAGAGGAAACTAATAGGGAAGGGGAAGCCAACACATGTTTCCCACAAGTTTGGACCCCATATTTTGATGGATCTAAATCACAAGAAGGGTTAGGGGTAGGTTGTATTCTCATTCATCCTAAAGGTAAACGACATTTCCTGTCTTGTAGACTAGAATTTGAATGCACGAATAACACTGTCGAGTATGAAGCTTTAGTATAGGGGCTAAATAAATCCATAGACTTAAATGTCCAAATATTAAGGGTTTTCAAAGACTCTAAAATTATTTTCAGATAGATAAGGAATACTATACATTACAATTCTCCACACCTGAAGAATTACCAATAGGAAGTGCACAGGCTAATAGAGCATTTTGAAGCTTTCAACATTACAATAATTCCCAGAGAGAAGAACTTTCTTGATGATTCTATGGCCACCGCTGCCTCAAGGCTATCACCTTTAGAGGATTATGAATCTTCTCATTTCAATGTAGAACTATTATATAAACCCTCGGTGCCGAAAAATATTTCTAATTGAAAGGTTTTTTAGGGAGATGAACAGATCATAAACTTTCTGACCAAACAGGACAATTTTAAAGATTTGGCCATTGACAATGAAGCATTCAAGGAACAGTCGATGGAAACTGACCTTCATGTAAATCAGTCGATTGAAAATGCAAAGTCTCACACGATACCAAAGGGGATAGCCAGATTACAAAACCTTTTTGATATAAAGGAATGATTTAAGGGGCCCCAAAACGCTAAGACCGGTAGTTCATGTCCCATGCATGAAACTATAAATCTTGGAACCCCGAAAAACCCAAAAAACATAAGACTCAAAAAAACCATATCTAAAGAAGAAAGGAAGGCCTATCTCAAACTCTTCAGACAATATCAATATGTATTTGTGTGGTCCTACCAAGATCTGAAAACTTATGATACCTGTATCATTCAACACACTATCCCGTTAAAACATGAAGTGAAACCCTTCCAACAAAAGCTCTGAAAGTATCACCCTTCCCTAGAACCTCTCATGTGTCAGGAGTTAAAGAAACTGTTAGATGCCAAAATTATCTTCCAAGTTATACATTATGTATGGGTAGCTAATTTGGTTGCTGTAAGGAAAAAGTCAGGGGAGATCCGCCTATGCATAGATTTTAGAAACCTCAATAGAGCTTCAGAAAAGTACAACTACCCAATCCATCCAATGGAGCAGCTCTTGCAGACTATGTCTAGCTATGATATTTTATCTTTGTTGGACGGATTCTCAGGTTACAACCAGGTTCTAGTTTCAGAGGAATATCATTTAAAAACTACCTTCTGAACCAAGTGGGGAACTTTCACTTACAAATGCATGCCCTTTGGTCTAATCAATGCAAGAGATACCTTCCAGAGGGCCATGGATGTATCATTTTAGGGACTAATCAACAAGTGTGTATTAGTTTACTTGGATGAAGTGACTCTGTATTCAAAGAATAGACACTTAACCCATATTTTTGAAAGGTGTAGGAAATACGGTATATACTTAAACCCTAAGAAAGATATTTTTGGTGTCATAGAAGGAAAGATGCTAGGCCACATTATATCTCAAGCAGGCATTCGCATAGACCTAGAAATAATTAAGGCTATAGCTCAGCTTCCATTACCTCACAAAAAAAAAGCTATGCAATCATTCTTCGGAAAAATCAACTTTGTGAGGAAATTCACCCCCGATTTTGGAGAAACTATCAAACCCTTACAAAAGATGATTTGTAAAGATGTCGAATTTAAGTGGGATGATGAACAAACGAAGGCCTTCAATGATATTAATACCTCTATATCCCAAGCCCCCATATTGCAGAGTCTCGATTTCAACAAATATTTCTTCCTCTATACTTTCGCCTCCAATCAATCATTAGATGTGGTTTTGACTCAAAAGGATGATGACAACAATGAGGTTTCAGTGTCATTCATGAGTGCTAACCTCCAAGGAGCTGAACTAAATTATCCTTCTATAGAAAAACAGTCTTATGCAGTTTATAAAGCAGTAAAACATTTCATATCTTACATCCTCAAGAACCATACCAAAGTAATCGTGCCTCACCACGTAGTCTGATCCCTATTTACTCAAAAGGAGATGGGAGAAAGAAGAGGGAACTGGATGGCAGTAGTCCAAGAATTTGATCTAGATATAAAACCTGCTAAACTAGTTAAAGGACAAGGATTATGAAAACTGGCAGTTGAGGCTCAAGACCAAGTAAATGAAGACTCTGGATGGGAGAATGAAATGGAATTATGGTGTGGTGAAGTTTCATACATTTCCCCAGGGAAAGAGTCTTGGTATGAGAAATTGACTTATCTCCTGCATCATGGGACTTTCCCAAAAGACCTAAACCCTAGGGAAAGGAGAGCTCTCAGGTTAAAATCTGCACAATATCACCTCATAAATTTGTTACTCTTATGGGTTAATTATGATGGGGTACTATTAAGATGCATCGAACGTGAAGACACAGAGAAAGTTCTAAAGGAGCTCCATGACAACCCTGCAGGTGGACATTTTGCAGGAGACACTACCGCTCATAAGATACTAAGAGTTGGCTATTATTGGCCCACTTTTTTCAAGGATGCTCACACCTACACTAGAAACTATAAAACTTGTCAACTAAGCACTGGGAGAGAAAAGAGAGCAGCGGTCCCACTACACCCGATAACCTTTTCTAGGCATTTTGAGCAATGGGGGTTAGACATCATAGGAGAAATTACACCAAGCTCTTAAAAAAAACACAAGTACATATTTACTGCCACTAATTACTTCAAAAAATGCGCAGAAGCCATTCCTCTAACCCATGTAAACGAGAAAGTGGTAATCCAATTCATAGAACAACAACTAATAACAAGGTTTGTTGTCCCTTCTATTCTTGTTTTCGATAATGAAGCTTATTTTTCTTCCACCTTATTAACATAGTTTGCACGACAAAGGAATCATAATTAGATACTCTGCAAATTATTATCCACAGAGAAATAGAGTGTTAGAATCAACTAATAAGAAGTTAGTGAGGATATTGAAGAAAACAGTTGCAAATAACCATAGGAATTGGCATAATCTACTCCACAACACTTTATGGGAAAATAGAGTTACACCCAAGGAAGATATAGGGAATTCCCCATACTTTCTAGTATACAGACAGGAAGCCATTCTCCCGAATGGATTTACCTTCCATCTCTTCAACTTGCCCAAGATTCCAGAGGGGAACCCTCATCAGTCATGCAACAAAGAATTGACACCCTGCTCATGTTATAAGAAGAAAGGGAGAAAGCTAAATCAAAATTCATATTCCACCAGCAGATCGTTAAATGATTGTTTGACAAGCATAAGGCTAAAGAGAATAATTTAGAAGTAGGAGATTTAGTCTTGAAATGGGACAGAGGAAACGAACCTAAAGGCAAGAATTCTAAGTTTCAGAATCTATGTCTTGGACCTTTTCAAGTGGCCGAGAAGATTGGGGCAGACACTTATCAGTTACAGAATCTAAGGGGTCCTAGTGAATGGCCAAGCCCTAAAACAATACTTTAATTGTATATATATATTATGTTTTGCATGCATATTTTCATGATTTTCAATTGCGAAATGCAATTTTTTGTTTTCTTTTTCTATTTGGACTTATGAACTTTTGAAGATTGTGTTTAGAAAGAAAATGGTTGACTCCAAATCATGAGACATAGAAAACTCTCTTCCTAACTCATTGCTCACATACAAACACGAGAAGCGTTGGGGAACCTGCAATTGTTTCGAGGGGCTCTCTATCTAACCTACATAGATGAACAACTTTGGAGAAATGTTAAAAGTGTCTTCTTAGTGGTTTGGCAATACCTTAAAGGAAAGAAGGAAATATGGAAAGGACTACATGCACCTCAGAGTCAGAGCTGGTAAGTTTCACCTTAACCATCTCAACTTGCAAAATAATAGATGTCATCCTCTCCCACTCACTCAGGGCATTCTGCTGAAATAAAAGTTAACTATATCAAATGAGCGTACAATAGGGGAGGGTATTCAGATATCTCTGACGGGGCTATGGACGCTCATTGGCAGCGAAGCAAGGTCTGTGACATTGGGATGACTCCACTGTGGCTATGGACACTTGCTGGTAGCGGAGCAACACCGTATAAAGCAAGTAAAGGTAACTAAAGGCATTGTGTCAGTGAATGCTCTACTAGACTCTTTTCAAAAGAGGGCGTGATTCTAGGTTACAAGAAACAAAGGAGGAATAAAGGTTGAAAACCCCATAAGCGGACCCAGAGGCATAAACTAGAGAACTTAAAATGCAAGGGTAAAAGAGGCCCTGATTTAAAACCAGTTAAGTTCTCCACCGGATTTTTTTCATCAATCGAGGACGAGGGAGGAACAAAGATTTTTCTTTCACCCAGTAAGCCGCCATTTGTTGAGCACTCAACACACCCTAAAAAGCCTTTGTAACATTTGACTTATTGGGTACCACTTGATATTTTGCACTGACTGATTCAACTTCATTATGAAAAGTGTTTCCTTTCCTTATCATTTTTTACTCTCATTAAGTCTTCCAAAGTTTTCTTGAATCTATGAAAACTCATGATTTTAAAAAAAGACTCAATGCCTAAATAAGGAATCACTAGCCAAAACACTATCCCTTGACATGCTCAAAGATTTGGCATCGAAAGGAATTAAAGGATGAAATAAGATCACTCAAAAACTGCAGTCGCCGAGCGCCGATATTCATCCACATTGGAAAAAGGAAGTTTTTCTTTCACAACAAGCATCATACAAGGATATCATCGACAACCGATCCCCTGTGACATTAGTAAAGGAGAAAAGAGTAAATGTTAAATGAAGAAAGAAATGATATCACCGATAGTCGATACCCGACGCTCTTAGCAAAATCAGAGAAGATCAAATCATGATGAACATCCAAACTACGCTAAAGTTTTTCTCTGATTGCCAACTTCCAAAATGTTTTCGGCGTCAAGATTTTTGAGGATGCTAACCCAAAGGAAAATACGCGATAGGTTTATCCCCGGACACCGATCCCCGATACATTTTTGGCATCGGCAATCCCAGGTTTAGTTTAGAGTGCATAACTTGAATAAAGTCCTGAGTCCGACCAATACCCGCAAGCTAAGTCACCGATATTCAGTGCCACGTATCCCGAGCCAATTATGCCACGTCAGCACCGTATAATGAAATTGATTGGCGTCAAAGGTTTTTTTGCAGAAGGATATCAACGAAAAACACAAAGTAACTTGGAGCACCACTAAGTATAAATTCGGGACTAACTTGCAAGAAATATGATCAATCTGAATGATGCAAACAAGGAGAACTAYGCAGTGAATCCCAGGCTCAAAAATACGTCATGAATCATACAAGACAAGTATCAACAAAGAATAYAGGAGATACATACRCAAAGAAAAKAAACGATGCATCCAACCGCTACAACCAYAATCCTKTCGTCAAAGTTTCAAGAYTTTATATTAGATTTCCATCGAGCTCAGATTACATAYACGAGACACTGGTTACACCTTTTGGCCAACCAACCCGATTTACMTTWWGAAAATGMMAATTTTCAMAAMMCKATTWASATTTGTGCCATGTATGAGAATACAAAATAGATTTCATTAATCATGCCTCTTTTGGGCACTGACAAGGTCCGCGCGGACTTTCTCACCAGCTACTTCACGTTCCCTRGGATGTTTTCATATTCAATTCTTGCGACACCCTTTGCGCTTCRCGYAGCTACACGATTGTATCTTACSCTTCCTGGAGTTGTCTCTTGAGCCATGTTACGTTCCCTTCAYGACCTTGTGATGCTAACACCTCAAGGGTCTTTGCTGCAAATCGTCGTCTTAATTCTCTATTTTCCTGGTAGAGTTCAACAATGGCTAGTTGTGCCTACTTTAGTTGTTGAGTCAGGTCTTGAATGTTAGAACCCGTGGAATCTCTCCTCCTCATTCTGCTCCTACTTCCCTGACTTGTGGCTTCGAGAGGCTCTAGCTGGATAGCATGCATCAGTAGTTCCTCGACGACTGATCTTGCGCATGACTCACTTCGTATTTCGTTTTCCTCAGCTTCCTTATTCTTCCTTGGCCTTCCCCTTTTCTGGGTTATCTGTTGTTGGGGAGGCGTGGCTTCTGACGTCCTTCCTTCCGGCACAACTTCTTCCACTTTATGCTCCACATGGTTTGATACCATCATTTCTGCGTTCAGGTAGGAACCTCCCTTTGAAGCCTCGGGAATGCCCGTTGAGAGTAAGAATGAATCCACGCGTTTTGGGGCTCAAGCCTGGCACTTTGGCTGCTTCATGTGCCCCATATTATGTTTTGATGGGTTCCCATGGTGCAACAATTTATCTTTCTTATGCGTCGAGAACTTGACGAGGGCCCAAAGTAAAAAAAAATAAATTGATTAGACTGGGCTCGCGAGAAGAATTACCAGTGGTGCATAAGCTCGATAGGTGAGTAGAACACATGCAGAAAATTTATAATTTATAAAAGAGCGGGTAGTGGGTGGAAACATGCCAGGGAACACTGGATTCATGGTGACTGGATGTTTTGAAGAAAACTGAATATTTTTTGTGGCACATCCACATGACGAGTATGTTCTGAGGTGTGTGAGATACAACCAATAGGAGTTGTAGAGGGTGTGTGGTACGATCACCTTGATTTTTCAATCCCCCGGCCTTCATGATGAGCTGATGATGGTCGATGCACTTGTTAATGCGACTTCTATTTAAAAAGCATGCCTCAACCTAGGGCTCCTAACGACTTCCCTTATGAAAAGATATGACTCTTTTGGAACATACTCGTACTTTCAGCACATGTTTGGCTTTGACATCCTTTCCTGACTCCCAGGGCCAATTGGCCACTGGCGTGAATTCAACTCTCATATTTTTCAGTACCTGATCTGTCATGCTATGGCATGCGAATGTAACCCACCCTAACTAGAGAAAAAAGTACGACGCTAATAGAAGAGGTGCAAGTAATTCAAAAGATTGAAAAGATCTCGTAAGTATCAAACAACAAGGTTTGGCAAGATTTACAGGTATGTACCAGTCTGGATTCTTCACGTTTACACTTTATACATTTTTTTACCAAGTGTTGTTTTATATGCAGTCTCTAAATGATTTTAATTTTGATTTCAGGAAAGATGCCTCCAAGAATTGAGCAAGAATGGATTGGGAGCCTCATTGAGAGATTCAAGAAAATGGGTCAGATGCGAGAGAAATTAGGTCAAAATCAACAAGGAAATAAAGGATATCGAACTTATCGAGTTTGGCATGCTCCACAAACTCATCGACTTGTGTGACATAATCAAATCACACACCGAGTAATATTCATCATGGGCCAAAGAAATAGCAAAGGTGACAGTCACAAGAGAGCCAGTTCAAGTGTGACAGTTTATGGAACACCCGATCAAATATCAGGCTATGTTGCAACATTTAAGTGCCAGTATGGTCAAGTATTGGGCACATGCAGTAGAGATAAGAGAGATTTAAGCAGCCCTGATGGAATAACATAGATTTCCATATGCCCACACCTATGAGGAGTTATTCATCAATTCGTCAAAATACGAGAAGAATCACCCATTTAAAGTGATATCTTAAGATGACTCCTAGACAAACTGATAGGAGAGAACGCACATGGAGAATTTTGTTTTACTTATCTACATTTTAGCCATTATTTTTAGTTAATTTTATGTTATAAATAAGAGCATCAACCAATTAGTTAAGGGTCGATGTTTGTTGCAAGAAACTCTCATTTATGGTTTTGATAAGAATAATTTTGGAGCTGCCTCTAATTGAGAAGTCCTTCTGGATCAAAGACATGTTTATGTTTTCATCAAATGCGTGTATGATTGGATGTGGAGAAGAACTATTTCCTTTTCCATCTCATGAATGGATGCAGTAACGAGTAAGAGCTATTAAATATATTGATAATTTATCTGATGCAATGTTTTACAGTTATTTCTTTAATGATGAAAAATGAATCTTTGTGTTATTATGTGATTGAGGATTAGAGTTGAGAGAATTATTTTTCTTATCATTGTTTATTGCATGCATGTTTTCTTCTGATAAATTGTATCTCAGTAAGTAATTGGAATATTCACATGGTTAATGTATTAATATTAGGCCTCTCGTATGCAATCATTGTCTGCATGCAAGGGGGTAAGGGTTATCCCAAACCTAGTCTCTTCTCTAGTAGTTTAAGTTTGTTCCCATTTGTTGCCTTGTTGGTTTATACCATATTTCCACCTTATACTAGTCACACCAAAAAGAAAATACAAAAAGAGAATGTCTGAACCGAAGGAGATGCCTTCACAAGAAAGTGTAAAGCCCATTGATTAATTGGTCGAATCGCAAGATCTGGAGAACCATTCCACTATTAAACATTGCAGAGTCTAATTGGGCCTCAGTGGTGGGTTTGGTTACTGTTGTTGAACTAAATGGATTTAGGACCCATCAACACATTGCTCCTAGGTCCTATGAATGTATCAGCTCGTCCATCTTCCATATTTATGTAGGGTCATTCTCTACCTTCTCTTTCTATTTTTCTTTGGAGTATGAAATCTTCCTTCATCATACCATTATTTACACAGGGTAAAAATAATTAGTCTCCCCCTTCCTATGACATCCATGGTTGTCACAGTATTTGACATCAATGACAACATAATCCAACAATATGCCCCTTTCTCATTGGTGGAAACACATTCTTAAACTCTGTGATTCTATGCAAGTATGCCCCTGTCTCTGTACTCTCCCCCTTTGACATCAATGACAAATGGATACCATTACTACCTTTCACTATTCTCTTCATTATTTTCTCTATCACCAACAACCTTCCTTTCATTATGTTGTTGTTATAGTTAGATTCCATAAATTCTTCTCGCTCTTATTGATTTTCTTTCCAATTGGAATTCAGAGGATGATTGGCCAAGAGGGGTCGGTATTCGACGATATATCTAAATCCCTTGAATAACAAGAACTTATGAAGTAAGGAGGGGTTAGTGCATAGGAAAACATCATGCAAGTCATTATAGAATTTGTTTTTGATAGTTTCAAATGACTCTCTATATTCAATCGTTTGTTCTTCGATGTCATCTTTGACGACTCTCTCAAACCACTCGTTTAGATTTTTTCTTCCACCATTTATTATTTTGTGCATTATTTTTTTCATTCGGAGTTTCTTTGTGCATTAGGAGTTTGATTGGTATATTTAAATAATGATTCTAGAATAACTACCAGGAATAGTTTGTGTGTTTCAGAGAAGAACTGTGTACGCGCTTCTATGATCGTCAGACATTCTGCATTGCGTAATTTTTAATATAATTATTAATTTTGTGCTCCCACCATTTGCACATGTCTTCCAAAGTTAGCATCTATGTGTCTTATACTTTATGCATGCCTGAGTTTAGAACTACTGGCAACAAAACCAATGTTGTAGTCTGAGGGAAAGTACAAGAAGTCACCAGTAGATCCTTACACATAGCAACATATATCATAGAATCATATACAAGTACACATAAAGAGATAAGTAAGCATAAAAAAGAGGTGGGAGAACCATCAATGCATTTTATTAGATAGATAAAGAAACCGCTTTCTCTCCATTACAAAGCCACACACACACACACATACATATATATGCATGTTATATAGTTATCATTCGGTTACACTTCTTAACTACCTAGTCGGTCGACTCTAACTGTCTGTTCGATTGACTTAACTAACTTACTTATGCATTTGACTTGGTTGTTCAACTAGTTGGTCTAGTTAGCAGAGCCAAATATCCCCTACAACATAGAACTTGAACCACCCCCCTCAATGCATAAAAGAAATGCATGGAGATAACCATGAAAATAATATAACACATTCCCAACAATGCCATGCTATATTGACATAATTTATCATCTCTATATAGCTTCCATCGACATATTTGATGTTACTTGTCCAATTCATGCTTCTTGAGAGCTTACAACATCCCTTCACCAACCTATTTACAAGTATTGTCCTTACTTTGTTCTAGTTACACAACTAGCAACAACCTTAATTAGTCATTGTGCCATGCACTTAGTACATATGTAGCAACATATGTTCCTATGTCTATCTATATTTACATTACTACATTTTTATCCCTCAATACGTTTACTTATGCACACTTACGCTACATTGAATTACATATCATCATTGTGCCATGCACTTAGTACATATGTAGCAACATATGTTCCTATGTCTGTCTATATTTACATTACTACATTTTTATCCCTCAATACGTTTACTTATGCACACTTACGCTACATTGAATTACATATCATCATGTCATTCAAGCCACCATGACAAGTTGAAAGTTTTATCCAATTCCTTAACACATAACCCAACCAACTCACCAACTCTTATTCAACCATATAGATACCTTCCACTTTAGTCAAACATAATACAATGGAATGGTTTTCCTTTCTCCGCTAAATAGTCCCTTAGAAACCCTTCCCTTTTGGTTCTATTTATTGTAGGTAGAAAGGTTACAATGTAGGACATGAATACGAATGAGGAGATCACTAGATATGTGTGTAGAAAGATAGAGTTTATGAAGACCAACAATAGCATAGTCTCATGCAGTGTTGTCTCATATGGAATTCCTTTCCACATATGTTACATAATAGTTCACTTACCGTGTTCATGATCTCATAACTAGCTCAACACATGTATTTTGTTTCATAAGTTCATCAAAGTGTTTTAATAATTTTACATGTCCAAATTTTATTTCCCTTACCATACCCCCATCTAGGTATCAACCACATTTATGCATTCAGATATTCAATCAATCAACTATGGTATCAAACGTGATGGAAGGAATTATTACCTAAATCCATTTAATCATACATTTTATATTGGAATAATTCATCATATCCATATGGATTCCA
>JZKD02S0656902.1:218728-241623 GCA_000966675.3 Picea glauca | reverse complement strand
AATTTTACAAGTTACTGCACTACACAGGGCATCCAAATGCAACACATTGTTCCATATACACCACAAAAAAATGGTGTTGCTGAGAGAAAGAACCGCACATTAAAAGAAATGGATAATTGTATGATCCAATCTAAGGGATTAAGTCTAAAGTATTGGGCAGAAGCAATCAACAATGAAAATTAAATAGTAAATCTCACTCTCATAAAGGCTCTTAAAAATATAACATCGGAAGAATCTTGGACTAAAATTAAACCAGATGTAAGTCACTTCCGTGTATTTGCCAGTATTGCATGGGCTCACATTCCTAATGGAAAAAAGAAATCATTGCAACCTAAAAGTGAGAAGTGTATATTTGTTGGTTATTCTGAAGATGTCAAAGGTTATATACTTCTTCAACCACATTGTAATGAAATTAGTATTATAAGAGATGTTAAATTTGATGAAAATATCTTGGTTTGTGAGCCTAATTCGATGATTGTGCCTTCTTTGGCCTGCGATCCATCTTCGACGTTTGTGACTTCTTTTGTTCCTATTCTGGTTTCTTCTTTAGATGCTGATAGTGAGGATGAAAATACAGCTCTGCCTGCTCACCTTCCTCCAAATGAGTCCTTTGAACCTGAACCAGCACTAGTTCCACAAATTCCTAGATGGATCCGTTCAACACAAGAAGCAACTGGTGATATTGTCAGTGATCCTTTAGATCAGCATCATACACGTTCATAGTTCCAGCGAGCCTATTCTCTTTTGGCTCAATTTTCAAAAACTCATGATCCAAAGACATTTGTAGAAGCTTCAGGTCATCTAGATTGGGATACAACAATGAAGGAAGAATATTGTTCTTTAATGGCCAACGATACTTGGGATCTTGTACCTCTTCCAAAAGGAAGAAAACTTGTCATATGTAAATGGGTCTACATAACTAAGTATAAATCAGATGGAAGTGTTGAAAGACACAAAGCTCTGTTAGTTTCCAAAGGATTTTCCCAAGTTTAAGGAATTGACTATAATGAAACCTTTTCCCCTGTAGCCAAAATGAATTCCATCCGCCTTGTTATTTCCCTTGCTGCCTCACATAAATGGGAGGTCCATCAGATGGATGTTAAATCTACCTTCTTGCATGGAGATTTGCAAGAAGAAATATACATGGAACAAACTCTTGGATATGTCCAAAATGAGTCTACCCTTGTTTTTCACCTTAATAAATTTCTTTATGGTCTTAAGCAAGCTCCACGATCTTGGTATGCCAAAATGGACAACTTTCTCATTAACATTGGATTCTCTAAATGTCATTCTGATCCTAATGTATATACCAAGAAAGTAGGAAGCCATCTCATAATCCTTTTACTTTATGTTGATGACCTTATCCTTACTTGTAGTGACTCAAAACTTTTAAACCATGCGAAAACCATCCTTAAGAAGAAATTTGAAATGACAGACTCACTTTTTTTGCACTATTTTGTTGGCCTCCAAGTTTTGCAAACCAATGAAGGAATTTTTGTTTCTCAGTCTAAGTATTCTTGTGACGTTCTTCATCGGTTTCACATGGATGATTGTAAACCAACCCCTTCCAGTCTGGATTCAAGCTTACTTCCACATGTACTTCTCCCGAAGTTGATGCCACCTTGTACTGTTAGTTAGTTGGTATCCTCTTATACTTGACTCATACCCGTCTCGATCTTTCCTTATCTGTTGGTCTTGTTGCCAAGTATATGAAAACACCCCATGAAAGCCATTGGAAAGAAGCTAAAAGGACACTTCGCTATGTCCATGGTACAGTTCAGTTTGGGTTACATTACAATTCAGGGGGGACTCCTTTATTGGTTGGTTTCACTGATTCAAATTGGGCTGACAACCCTGTTGATCAGAAGTCTACTGCAGGTTATGTTTTCACCTTGGTTCAGGACATGTCACTTGGGCCTATAAGTAACAACAGGCTATTGCACTTTCTTCAGCAGAAGCATAGTACTGAGCAACAATAAATGCAAGTTAGGAAGCGTTGTGGCTTCGACAGATCCTTTCAGAGTTTGGATTCTAGCAGCAACATCCGACCAGCCTTTGGTGTGACAATCAAAGTGCCATCAAGCTCTCAAAAGCCCCAGTTCAACATCAACATAGCAAGAACATCGATCTACACATGCACTTCATCAGAAATCTCATTCATGATCAATTTATTTAAGTGCTTTTTTTCCTTACAGAAGATCAAGTTGCATACATTTTCACAAAGTCTCTTACAGAATTGAAGTTTTCCAAACTTTGATCTATGTTAGGAGTTCACGAAGTTGTCATTAAGGGGGGATAGGCTATAATGCCTCCTTCCTATTGTGTCACTATTGTAAATCCTTCAATCCTATCCCAAGTTGTTCTTAAGGGGGGATGCTATTATATTTAGACACTTAGGAGTTAGTTAAAATCTACTTGGTCTAATGTGTCATTACGTAAAAGTGTGTTTCTTAGTGTGTTTCTTTAGTATGCATTAGTATGAATTTGTAGTTAGGAAATCTGACAGTCATGATATGTTCCTGACATAGAGTGATCCAATGGTTCATATTCTCCTCGATCTTAACAACCATTGATTTGTGGATTAACACCTATTTGGTCCATGATCTCTATTTTAAGAGCATGAAGGGTCATTTGTCGGAGATCGAATGTAAGAAACTCTCTTGTAAAATCTCTCTGTAATATTTTTATTTTGCATTAATAAACTACTCCAAGTGGTCGTGTTGGTTGGGGTCGTGGATGTTTCCCCTTAGGGGTTTTACCATGTCAAAACATCGGTGTGTTGATATTTGATCTAGTTGTGTGAGTGGTTACTGAAGGTGTGCATCCTCTGTTGGAATACGTGTGTTTTTGAACATAACTTTGGTAGGACTTGACACCATAGAATTAACCCCAAAATTTCACTTGGTTTGGAGTAATCTTCTCCTGATATGGCCAACACATGTTTGGTTCTAGACTTAGTTTTTTTTAACATAGGACACTATCTTCTAGTGTGTCATCTTGTTGACATGGAATGGTTGATGTGGCACCCTAATCCACCTAGAAGCTTGAGGTGATACCATGTCACTACCTCTCTCTCTCTCTCACCCTTTCTTCTCTTTCATCTTTCCTCTATCTTTTTCTTCTCTCTACTTACCAAATTTGTGGGCCATATGACCCCTTCTATCTTTTTCTACCACCTGGAATCATGCTAGTCATGGATGAGAGAGAAGCTCCCACTCTATCCCTACCTCCTCCATGTGATACATCAACCATGGATGATCCATCAAGATGACATCCAATGGATGAACTTCATTAAGATCAACAATGCATAGTCATTTTGAAACCACAAATGCTCGATTAATAACATGAAAACTTACCTCCAAAATATCTAACAAATGAGATTGATCATATCGGATGATGGAGATTTATTTCAGGCCCAGAGGTGATCATAGGTTAATAATTCAACTTGACTCTGAAATATCCCACGACAGAGATCCATCCAATCTAACATCCCATATTAATTTTGGAGCTACAACTACTAGACACTTAATAGAGAAACTTACCTTTGAAATATCCAATGGCAGGGGTTGATCTAATCTAACAATATAGATCCATTTTGGAATTATAAGTGCTCTCCCTTTAACAAACTAATTTTCCTCTTAAATATTCAACGATGGAGGATGATCATGATCGACAATCATCATTTATTATGGGTTGGGAAATGCTCAACCAATAAAAATACCGTTCCATCCCAAAATTAACCACATGAAAACACATGTATCCTTCCATGTGTCAACTTGGATGCCACTTGCAATCTTCATGTCATCATTGGCGTCACCCACACAAAAAATTCTAAATTTTCAAAATTTACCAATTTTGTCAATAACGCCTATTTTCCAAAAAATTCCATTCACCATGAAATTTGTAGGCTCAATTATGCAATCAATCCTCTACTTCACCAAATTTTACCTTGTAATTATCAATTCAATGCTCGTACCTGATGATTTGACATTTATGGGCCAATTTCCCCAAATTTGGGGATTTTCCCAATTTCACCATTTTCTTCCATGATTGACTCTTCAAATTCATAGTCCAGCCCAATAATACCAATTTATAGCTACAAATTTAAAAATTTGTGCCTCTGTAATTCACCTGCTACCAAATCCAAACACATATGGGAAAATTGCAAACCCATAATTTCTAAATTCGACCACTTTTTTAGATTATGCCATTGTGGCATTCCATCAAACACTTGCAAATGAATTTCTAGACCATGCATCCCAAGTGTTGTAACCTTATCTCTGATACCACATTGTAACAAACTCAGACCCCAGTTTGATCTTTGATACCACATTGTAACACACCCTGGAATCACTTCTAGGAATATGTCACTAAAATTCAACCTCTGTATAAATTACATTTTTTTATTTCTTTAACCTCGCTTACATATAATTTGATACCATGAATAGTTATGAATAATAGGACTTTGAAACAAACCATAATATTATTCCTTGCATATGATAAACTTGTGTAGTCCAAATAATGTGCAATATCATGCATAACACATAATAATATATAGAAATATACACATNTTAACACCTATTTGGTCCATGATCTCTATTTTAAGAGCATGAAGGGTCATTTGTCGGAGATCGAATGTAAGAAACTCTCTTGTAAAATCTCTCTGTAATATTTTTATTTTGCATTAATAAACTACTCCAAGTGGTCGTGTTGGTTGGGGTCGTGGATGTTTCCCCTTAGGGGTTTTACCATGTCAAAACATCGGTGTGTTGATATTTGATCTAGTTGTGTGAGTGGTTACTGAAGGTGTGCATCCTCTGTTGGAATACGTGTGTTTTTGAACATAACTTTGGTAGGACTTGACACCATAGAATTAACCCCAAAATTTCACTTGGTTTGGAGTAATCTTCTCCTGATATGGCCAACACATGTTTGGTTCTAGACTTAGTTTTTTTTAACATAGGACACTATCTTCTAGTGTGTCATCTTGTTGACATGGAATGGTTGATGTGGCACCCTAATCCACCTAGAAGCTTGAGGTGATACCATGTCACTAACTCTCTCTCTCTCTCACCCTTTCTTCTCTTTCATATTTCCTCCATCTTTTTCTTCTCTCTACTTACCAAATTTGTGGGCCATATGACCCCTTATATCTTTTTCTACCACCTGGAATCATGTTAGTCATGGATGAGAGAGAATCTCCCACTCTATCCCTACCTCCTCCATGTGATACATCAACCATGGATGATCCATCAAGATGACATCCAATGGATGACCTTCATTAAGATCAACAATGCATAGTCATTTTGAAACCACAAATGCTCGATTAATAACATGAAAACTTACCTCCAAAATATCCAACAAATGAGATTGATCATATCGGATGATGGAGATTTATTTCAGGCCCAGAGGTGATCATAGGTTAATAATTCAACTTGACTCTGAAATATCCCACGACAGAGATCCATCCAATCTAACATCCCATATTAATTTTGGAGCTACAACTACTAGACACTTAATAGAGAAACTTACCTTTGAAATATCCAATGGCAGGGGTTGATCTAATCTAACAATATAGATCCATTTTGGAATTATAAGTGCTCTCCCTTTAACAAACTAATTTTCCTCTTAAATATTCAACGATGGAGGATGATCATGATCGACAATCCTCATTTATTATGGGTTGGGAAATTCTCAACCGATAAAAATACCGTTCCATCCCAAAATTAACCACATGAAAACACATGTATCCTTCCATGTGTCAACTTGGCTGCCACTTGCAATCTTCATGTCATCATTGGCGTCACCCACACAAAAAATTCTAAATTTTCAAAATTTACCGATTTTGTCAATAACGCCTATTTTCCAAAAAATTCCATTCACCATGAAATTTGTAGGCTCAATTATGCAATTAATCCTCTACTTCACCAAATTTGACCTTGTAATTATCAATTCAATGCTTGTACCTGATGATTTGACATTTATGGGCCAATTTCCCCAAATTTGGGGATTTTCCCAATTTCACCATTTTCTTCCATGATTGACTCTTCAAATTCATAATCCAGCCCAATAATACCAATTTATAGCTACAAATTTAAAAATTTGTGCCTCTGTAATTCACCTGCTACCAAATCCAAACACATATGGGAAAATTGCAAACCCATAATTTCTAAATTCGACCACTTTTTTAGATTATGCCATTGTGGCATTCCATCAAACACTTGCAAATGAATTTCTAGACCATGCATCCCAAGTGTTGTAACCTTATCTCTGATACCACATTGTAACAAACTCAGACCCCAGTTTGATCTTTGATACCACATTGTAACACACCCTGGAATCACTTCTAGGAATATGTCACTAAAATTCAACCTCTGTATAAATTACATTTTTTTATTTCTTTAACCTCGCTTACATATAATTTGATACCATGAATAGTTATGAATAATAGGACTTTGAAACAAACCATAATATTATTCCTTGCATATGATAAACTTGTGTAGTCCAAATAATGTGCAATATCATGCATAACACATAATAATATATAGAAATATACACATGCATAGAGTAATAGAATTTAGCATATACAAAGACACATTATACATAACATAAAAACATATAATAAGAACATTTATTTTTTATAGAATCACCAACTAGATGTAGACCTTAGAAGTTCCACCCAACCATAGAAATTGTTGTTCTAGTTCTCTCAACAGTAGGTCGCCCCCGATTTGGGGCTATAACTCCACTAGGGAAAAGGATACCTAAGCCATATAAGGTCTCATAATGAGTACAATCAATGGCTAGGACAAGGTACCAAACTCCAACAACAATTACAAAACCTATAGCTTCTCATTCCACCTCAGCCTATATAACCCAAGGAAATGTACCCCCTTCTCTACACTGCAGTCCCTCAGGTTGTCCCACTTCCCTTCTAGGGAGGAATCCAGTACAAGTCAGCTAGGAAGCCTTAGAAATGTGTATCTAAGAACTCTAGTTACTATAATGGTGTCTCTAGGAACCCTCCAAGCCTCACACTCAGGGAAACTTGTCCCCGACAATTCTCCCTTCGGGTATCTAGCCTTCTCCCAAGGAAACCCAATGAGAATTGTTCACCCAAATCCACCTAGGATTCTTAGGTTTCACCAAGAAATAGGGTTATAGTGGCTCACTATATTACACCCCACATGCAAATGTAACAATCACAAAGAATGGTACATTTTCCATTGAAAATAACGATTATATATGCATGGCTCCTTTTTGACAAGTGGCATGAACTTAGGATATAATAACATGAAATAAGACTTTGGACTTAGGAATATATTATTATATTCCTTGGCTTAAGCTCCTCTCCTTAAGCCCTTATCCCCCTTTCCCTCTCATGGAGTCCTAGACCCCCATACTCTTTTGTTTGATTTGGTCTGGTGTCGTGATGTATTTTATTAATGTATATGAGTGTGATTACAATGTACAATGCTAGGCTCACCGACCTTTCAACATATAGGCTCTTTGGAATAATATCACATAGGAACTCCGACCCAAAACATACATACACAGGCACTTCGGCCCAAAACATACATACACAAGCACTCATACCAAAAACTATATTGGCTCATTAGCCAATAAAAACATGTGTACATACACATTTACAACCTTGGGGTATTACATTGGAAAATATTATGATAACCTATGTTATTATTTGCATTATTCCAATGTATAAAAACAATCATGTAATGTATAATGTCACTGTAAATCCATCCATATTAAATATGACTCTATCATAGGCCAAGAGGAATCAAATCCTTCTTTTTTAATTTTGTTTACATGTGGTTCATGGCACCAGATATTGGTGCTCGCTACGTCCACAAAAAAATTCCCCGAAATCCACAATAGAACATGGGGTGGCCGAGCATTTTCGAGTATTGGGGGATCAACAACAAGAGCATCTTATAGACCCATTAAAGGGCACAACATGTCACCCCAAGTATTTAAACCTAGGTGGGGAGGGTAACAATCACTCCTCCCAACCACCCAAGCTACATCCAATGGATAATTTTTTTCAATCTAAAATGTGTGTGTGTGTCAATGCCATGCACAGAAGGAATTGCAGATTTCCTTTTTATCAGTACACCATTAAAATGTTTTAACCAACCACAATATTTTTTTTACTTTCAATTTCTCTATATGTGTGCATGTGTGTGGACATTTAATTTTTTTTATTGATTTTAAGTAATGAAATAATTACACATATCCCTCATATTGAAATGTAAAAAAAACATATCAATGATATACTAAGTATCATTCATAAAGTGGGTAATGAGATGCATCACAACTATCTTATTTGACATGCTCATAAATGGAGCGTCTTCTCCTTTCTTTCCAGCTGAAAGGGGATAAATCCAGGGATGCCCACTTTCACCGCTATTATTTCTATTGGTTGATGAAGACTTAAGCAAGGCATCAATGGATGAAAAGAGGCGATGGGATTTTAAGGGAATCTCAATTTCTCCAACCCTCTGAATCACTCACCTTCTTTGTGTAGATGATGTTCTTATGTTCTGCAATGGTAACAGAGGTGATGCAATCTCCCTTCATTCCATCTTGGGTCTATTTGGAAAAGAAATAGGAATTCTCATAAATGAAAGGAAATCCACACTGTCTGAGCATAATATGAACCTAATCGAAACTGATTTTTACAGGGAGGCCTTCCCCTATGCCCAAAAAGAACTGGACTTAGGTCTAAAATACCTAGGTTTTTCGTTAAAGACAAACAACTACAAAAATGAGGATTGGTCCTAGCTCATAGAAAAATTGGAAAAAAGATTAAAGGTCTAGAGTTTCAGGTGGTTGTCTAGAGCAGGTCGCCTAGTTTTGGTAAAATCAGTCCCGGAAGCCATCCCAATATATTGGATTTCCTTATCCTGGATTCCAAAGGGAGTTATGGAAAAAGTCAAGAAGTTATGATTCAAATTTTTGTGGGTTGGCTCAAAAGATACTTTTGAGATACCTTGGGTCAAGTGGGAGACCATTGCAATCCCAAAATCCTTGGGAGGATGGGGCCTGGAAAATATGTTTATTTTTTCTAAATSCCTTGTAGCCAAATTAAGCTGGAAGATTATTTCTTCTGAGAACCTATGGACTGAGGTAGTAAACCATAAATACACCCGTTTKGTTTCTTTGGATGTCTGGATCAGAAAACCAGTCAAAGTGAGCCACAACTACTCCATCATTTGGAAGTCTCTATTAAAATATTTMTTTGTCGTTGGCGATGGACTAGCATGGAGAATATGAAAAGAAAACAAGGTAAGGTCGGGCTCCGATCCATGGTCGGGMAATGGTCACTCTCATTTATCGCCAGATGCTATAAAAATTGAGCTTTAGGAAAATGGATTTCTCTTCCTAAACCAAATTGAAGATCCCTTCCAGACAACCTTATGGTCTCAAGCTTGGTTGAACCACACACAGATAGGATTGAATGCTGATATGTCTATTCATTGGGAAAATTATGTTGCATGCCTAAAAACTGCCCATGTAAGGATTGTTGATAGAGAAGATGAGATAGATTGGAAGCATTCTCCGAATAGCTCATACACCCCAAAGCTAGGTTACATTCAACTAAATATTATTTCCCATCAACAAGAATATGCTTGGTGGTGGAAGGGCCTTTGGAAACTCAAATTCTGCCCCCCAAAAAATAAAATCATGTGGTGTGTAATAGTTAACAATATCCCTACATGGGACAAAATGAAGAATAGAAAAATCGAAGGGCCGGGATGGTGCTCCTTGTGCAAAAATAATGAAGAATCCCTTGTACGCCTCTTCATTGAATGCCCCTTTGTAAAAAAAGGCAGGCTCCATTTCTCCCAAGATTTAGAACGATGATGTTTTTGGAAAGGGACAACAATTGTAGAAGCATAGAAACATTGGTGCCAAAACCCTTCAAACAAGAGCATAAAATCCCTCCCACTGATAGTTACTTGGGGAGTTTGGTTGGCGAGGAATGCCTCCTTTTTCCATGATAAGTCCTCCCTTCCTGAAATCATAGCAACACAAGGTCTCAACATTTTATCACATTTCCCCCCAGATGAAAGGGACTGAGCCTATCAAAGTTATTCATTCGGAATCGATATATCCCTCTACTTTGTGGGCTTATTTTGATGGAGCTTCTCAAAACAACAATGCCCAAAGTGGAGGAGGTGTTGTTCTGCACCAATCATCCACTCATTCTTTCAACCTCTCTATGGTTTTGGACCAGGCACAAACAATCATGTGAAATTATTGGCTCTAAAAGTTTTACTTTTATTTACAAAAGAGAAAGATGTCAAGGCTATTGAAATTTTTGGAGACTCAATCTTGATTATTAATTGGATCAGGAAAACACAATCTTGTCATGAATATTGTGTCCACCTTTGATTTCATCTCTCTGAAACATGTTTATAGGGAACACAATGAAGCAGTCGATCGCCTCTCTAAAGCATGTATTCAACTAGATGATGGGAGCATGAATGTCAGGCAATCCAATGGGGATTCAATCATGGAATATGTTATTCATCCTTTGTTTTAAGTCCGAAGCTCTATGTTTTGGTATTGTGTGTAAGAAAAAAGGGTCCCTTTTTAGACATTCTCCGGACCTATAGAGTCTCATCTACAACTTCTTCTTTTAGCCAAAAGAAAGCTTTCTACATAGTGGTGGTCCCTTGGTTTTGGACAAATTTACCACAGATGTTATGCTAAAATGTTTTGGACATGATTCATGGGCTTTCTTGACATCTCAACAATTACTTTTATGATGTTTTTAATGGGGATATATGTTTAAATTTTTGTTCATTTATAGATGTATTATGGTTTCTTCATCTTTATGGAACACTGTTCGAACCCTTAGCAGTTTTATTTGACTCCTAGGGGTCCTTTTGGATCAATCATGGATGGGAATGATGGATTTTTTTGTCTTCTGAGACACTTTTAATGCTCAGAAACTTAGAAATATGCATGCTTTCAACATGCATTTATGCAGGATGTAATTTTCTTTTTCTCCTCGAAAATAAAAATTACTATTTTTTCCTTTAAAAAAATTAAGTTGTAAAAAACTTCTCAAAAATATATAAATAAAAGCAACAAATTTTCAACATTGTATTAATAAACATTTTTAATACAATAAAATAAAAAGTCCCCAATAAACATTTTTAATACAATAAAATAAATTGTCCCCAATCTCAATGACTAGTTTTAAGAAACTTAATAATCCACTTATTATATATATTTACATCTATATAACACAACATAATTCTTAGATTCATCCACAAAATCCCCTAAATGATATTTTAAAAACTTAAGTGGCTTCTCCATCTTAATCTACGAAAACACTTAGTTTAGTCTATACCAACTTATTTTATAATGCATTGTCTATAAACATTTGTGTACAATAAGTTTTAGGCACTCTCCAAGCAAGTAGAGCACAAATAGGTGTTTATCTCATTTTCYATGAAAAACAACTTGATCTGAAAACATAATAATTTAAATTAGAATGCAATAAAACAATTGTTTGTTTATAATAATAGAGATCAGAGTCACCACTCATACTTTGAGGTTATGCAAGTATGTCGCTAAGATTGTTATTCATACTTTGAGCTTATGCACATGAATATCCAAACAAATACAAACATGGTMCTTGCAATTGTGTTTTCWTTTACAAAAAAAAACCATGGGTTTGTTAAAGGTTTTATTTTTTAGATTTAGTGATRTAAATTTGRRCAAAATTATTATTTTTGTGTTGTTTAAATTATATTTCTGAATGTATAAATGGATTCAGCCTRTTGAACATTTCGATTATACAAATTTAGCCACTCAAATCTGYAGATYCAACCAATCTTCACCCRAAAAMAWAWAAATAAATAAAAWAAAATTAWAAAAATAAAMCAAAAAATAAAACTTTTATAATAAACTAAAAAACACACATTGTTTCATTGTTTCTTAATTTTTATAGAAATATYATGGGACAAAATGAGTGGGCAAGCTCACATTTCAAAACRCATTGTTTCATTATTTTTATAAAAATACAATGAAACAAAATTAGCGGGCAAGCTGACATTACAAAATCCAAAATTGAATTTTTTTGACTTATCCTGCGATGATGGCAAGAGTAATAAGTTCAGATTTAAAATTTTAAACCACGCTATATGTATTAACCACCTCACCGGATGGCCCAGTATAGCAGTGATCTGATCTCCATGTCCACGCCACGCTTCGCTGAATGTCCCATTATTGCACTCAGTGCGCCTGATATCCTTCGGCCGGGCGCATTTGAACTCACTAACGCTCGATTCCGCAGATAATTTTTACAACCTCAGGGATAATTTCTCAGAATGGCATAGTCATATCCGAGCAAAGAAGAAAATAGCATATCCACCATGCATGGTTGGCATGTACCCATCCTGTCTGATATGGTGAGGATGGTGAATGTTAATTTTTCTAATTTTTAGATCTGATAATTATTATTTTATGATTTCAAATAGATTTTAATGTGATTGTTATTATAAATTAATTACACATAAAAAATTATAAGTGAAATAAAATTGTAGCTGAAATAACAGAATCATAGATAAATAACTATCCACAATAGATTTAAGATTTATTTTGGGGAAACCTTAACTTGGAAGAAAAACTCAACAAAATTTTCTTTAGAAGAAATTCAATCCAAGTTTATGAATACATTACCAAACAACTGAAAAGTACCAAGCTCATAGAAAGTTGTTCCATAGTGTGAGGAAGATCCCTCAAGTATGGCACATCACTAGAACAAGATAGCGCACCACAAAACTTACACAACAGGGAACTGCAAATGCAACCGGTTAATGCACACTAGAAGAGGAGAGTTGATGAGATGTGTAATAATGAAATGAATCTGCCTTTATTTATACTAGTGAAGTCACCTTAATTTACTAGCAGGGCCGACTTGTCATGTTTTCCTTTTAACTTTATTTTATTTATGTTTGTTGTTTTTACAGGTGTTTCTTCAATGCTTCAATGGAGCCGACTTGATCTTCTTGTCTTCTATTTCTTTCTAGGGCATTCCAGGGTCTTCTATAATGGTTTATTATGGAGAATGACTGCCCGAAGTTGCAAAACTTTAACACTCTCTCTCAACGAGAGAGACATTCTCCATACTTTGATTTCTTCTGTCATAGAAAAGTTTCTTCATGAGCCATGTTGATGACCCATCTCCACACAATTGTTTTTAGCACCTCGAGTCTCAAAGAATACCACATATGGACCATTCACCTCCACAAGTACACCCTTGTGAGTGAATGTCACCACATGCAAACCCCTATGAGTGAATCTGTCATTCTTCGTTGGTTAAACCACCAATTCTGGGAGAATGACATCCAATGCTTTATGACACGTGGAATCACCTCAAGCACCTCGAGTCCACAGGTAAACCCCTGTAAGTAAGGACTACGCATGGACCTATTTACCACAAGTACACCCTTTTGATAAAGATATCCTATCTCCATTGGTCTACAACCCAATCTAGGAGAAGGTCTACCTGATGCTTACCAAGGCCACTCACCACCACAAGTACACCCTTGTGAGTGAGCGTCACTTATAGGTAAACCCCTATAAGTGAATATGTCATTATCCATTGGTTAAACCACCAATCCTGGGAGAATGATGCTCGATGCAACCACACACTAGAGGAATACTAGCACCTCGAGTATTCTATCTTGAAGACTACGCCTGGGCCATTCACCTCCACAAGTACAACCTTGTGAGTGAGTGTCACTTACAGGTAAACCCCTGAAAGTGAATCTTCCATTCTCCACTAGTTAAACCACCAATCATGGGAGAATGATGCATGATGCTTCCTCCTGGAGAAACAACATCACCTCAAGTCTTTTATCCTTCGAAGACTACACCTAGGCCACGGCTACACCCCTGTGAATATATTCTTGATGCTAAAAATCATCAACACTCCCTCTTGGTGAGGGAGACATTTTGCATCATGCCAAGTTTGTCTCTAGATACTGGAGCATTATGCTCCCTTTTGTATCATGTCTCGGATGATCTGCAATCTGGTTATCTGTGGATACGTACGAGAGATTCATTGCTCCCTTTTGCATCATGTCTTAGATGAAGTCCTGCAAGAAGCTTTTGAAGCCACACTCCCACTGAATGATCGACTCTTCCTCTGAGTCAATTGAATCTCTCTGATATCAGGTTCACTCTGAGTCCACATGCTCCCTATGAAGCTTGACTCCCTCTGAGTCTATAAAATCATCAGAGCCATCTTCTCCCTCTGTACCTGCTAACTTCCTATGAAGTATGATCTCCTATGAACTATCCTTGGGGGATTCTCCTCCCTACTAGATCCTTAGGGATGACTTCCTCTAAAATTTGGCTCCCTCTGAGCTAGTACTTGATGGGGTACCTGCCTCACCACTAGTGGAACCATCTATTCCTCTTCATGATGTGGCTCATCAATTCCATGTAAGTCAAGAATATATGAGGTCATTTTATCTCCCTGAAAGTATCATGGGGAGCTACATGCCTCACTACATCATGCAAAGTGTCACGAATCCATGTTGGCCTTCTCCTAGTCACTACAACATCTCTAGGTAGATCCATTGGCCCTGGTAGCTCTACTGACTCCTAATAGTCTGAAGGATGAACAATTGGACTAGAGGGAACTGTATGGTCATCCCTTCGAGTGTTCTTCTCCTCACATTCAATATCCATATGAGACACTTTGTGTCCCATAAAAGTACCCTTCTTCCCAGAAGGTTCTAACTTCGTCCTCTTTTGCTTCGGTACATAGATGTGTACTAGCGTGTATACAACTTTTTGTCTAGATAGTCTGCTCCATGTATCAAACTAGAGATCATTTAATATGTTGTCTCCTGCAACCGTCACTATAGCTCCCACTCAGGGATATCACCCTTGACCTGCCTGGAACAAGAACAAGAACAAGAACGTGAACAAGTACAACATTCACTATAGCTCTTTCTCATAGCTATCACACATGACCTTCTTGGAACAAGAATAAAAAGCACAGATAATGATTTTATAGTGTTGTGACCAATTATTCCTCCATGGTAACCTAACAAGAGAAAAATAAGAACATATCCATGGTAACCCCCATGGAATTTACAAGGTAACCTTCCTGGGACAGAGACAACAACCAATAACATCTCTTAGAAGAGATTAATTTCATCTTGTAAATAAGTGCATCATTAGTACTAGACAATGAGCATTTACATAATGATGATCGTACCAACAATACTCAAGTGTTGTTAAAAATTTGATAAAAAAATTACTCAGTAGTAATAGAACTCTAAAGTTTGTTGTCCCAGTTACAACATTTACTTAAAATGTAGCAATATAAAATATCAATCCTGGTATGCAAACCTGGAGTCTTTCTATTGTTGTTTCATTTGATCTCGAGTTGTCATATACTCTAGGAGACATCATCATTGTTGCCTCCAACTCTTGAGCTTCCTCTGAGTGCACTAGATCTATGATCCCTTTGGATCTACTATCACTACCTGAACAAATGTCCTTTTTCCAAGTGTACATCTCCTACAAACACCCTCATGATATAACTTATATACAAGTGCTTACCTTTGAAATTTTTAGTACCATCCAACTTGTATTCTAATCTGAGATAGTACATCATCTCAACAAGAAGAAGTCAGAAATCTAAATCAGAGGGTTCAATGTGAGCAAAAATGTCAATAAGCCTGAAAACCCTAAAATTTTAACTTTTACGGATTATTAATTTGAGAGATGCAATAGGTGCGCTAGAGCAAGGCGAGTTTCTCTATGCCAAAATTCTCCCCAACTTAGCCCAATAAATTCTCAGTGAGCTTCACAAAAGTGTTACTGCAACTTTTGTAGAGATATAGGGTGAAATTTCGACTTTCACCAAATTACGATCTGAGAGGTGCAGTAACTGTGTTGGAGAAAGGTGAGTTGTTCTGTGCTGGAGTTAGTCTCAATGACTTTGCAATAAGTTATCAACGAGCTTGGAAAAAAAATGTGCAGCAACAAATTTCATGTGCAACGACAAATCACAACAATGTACGATCTTCCTTCCAATGATTAGACTGTTCTGAAGGAAACCTGCTCTGATACCATGTTGATTTTTCTGATTTCCAGATTTGATAATTATTACTTTATGATTTCAAACATATTTTAATGACACTTTTATCATAGATTAATTACACACTTAAAATTACAAGTAAAATAAAACTGCAGCGAAAATAACAGAATCACAAAGAAATAAACATGCACAATAGACACAAGATTTATCCTAGGAAAACCTGAACTCGGGAGAAAAACCCAACAAACTTTTCTCTATAAGAAATTCAATTCAAGTTAATGAATACATTACCAGACAAATGAAGAGTTCTAAGCTCATAGAAAGTTGTTCCCTAGTATGAGGAAGATCCCTCAAGTATGGTGCATCACTAGAACAAGATAGCACACTAGGATAGGAGAGTTGATGAGATGTGTAATAATGAAATGAATATGCCTTTATTTATACTAGTCAAATCACCTTAATTTACTGGTAGGGATGGCTTGTCATTTTTGTCTTTTAAATTTATTTTATTTATTTTTGTTTCTTTTACAAGTGTTTCTTCAATGCTTAAATGGAGCCGACTTGATTTTCTTGTCTTCTATTTCTTTCTAGTGCATTCTAGGGTCTTCTATAATGGTTTCTTATGGAGAATGACTGCATGAAGTTGCAAAAATTCAACAATTAAATGGTAATAAATATACACTAATAATAATTAATAGTGTGTTAGGTATATAGAAAAGTGCCAGGTGTATATTGAAGATATTTGAAACCAATATCTTAGGCTCAAAAGACTACTACGAAAGCCAAAAAAAAAACATTTTACAAGAGAGAATGCTTACATTAGATTTGTTGTTTGTTATAAGAGAGAGCTACTTTATTTATGATAGATTAAGAGGAGGCAACATTGAATGTATGTGGTTGGGAAGATCATCTATTATAGTAAATAGGTGGTTAGGAAGTTCACCTAGTCTAGTGACTTCACCTAAGTAAACTTACCCACATGGTGTATGTACACCAACACCTACCCATAAGTGCATCTTAGGGAAGGAAAAAAAACACATTAAAGCTCCAAAAATGGGTCCCGAATACTAGGCCTACTAAAGTACCTAAATAAAACTCTCATTAGTGGAGAAAAGGAGAAAAACATGTAGGAAAAAAATTCTCCCCTAAAGAGAGAAAACAAAAGAAAACAATATAAACAAAAAGTGAAGGTAGGAGGACTCGAGATGACCCCTTAGAGACATTTTCTTCACCCCAAGCATCGATGTTAACTGAATAAAATGAAATGATGCCAAAGGTTTAGTGAATATGTTGGAAAATTTCTCTTTAGTAGGAAAATACTCCAAGCTGAGAACACCATCCTGGATGAGTTGTCTAATGAAGTGCATGTGAATCTGAATTTGTTTGTCCTTTGATGTTCCACTAGGTTGCAATAAATGTGTATGGAACTATGATTGTCACACCAAAGAGTGTTAGGATGATCATGTTGAATACCAAACTCTATCATTAGTTTTTGAAGCCTCAACATGATACTCAACTTCCTGACTAGTGAGAGTTGCAACACGATACTCAACTTCTACAAAGGATAATGCAATTGTTGATTGCTTCTTGCAGGACCGAGAAATTGGAGTGGATTCAAGACAATAGACAAAACTAGATGTAGACTTTCGATCGTCAACTAAATTAGCATGATCACATTCAGTGAAGCCTAGAAGCTGAGAAGCACTAGAGGTGTACTAAATGTCAACATTGGTAGTACCTTGAATGTACTTCAGAATGTGCTTTCCTTCCTTCCAATGACTCTCATGAGGATATTGAGAGAATCGAGAGACAAGACCTATTGCAAAAGATATGTCAGGATATGTATGAGACAGATATAGAAAAATCCCAACAAGTTGTCGATACAACGTACGATTAACGTGTGGTGAAGAGAAACTGGAAGAATAGGTAACTCCTAACTAAAATGGAGAAGAGGAAAGCTTACAATCAACCATTCCAAAGAGATGAATTAAATCAAGTGCATACTTATGATGGAAAATGAAGATTCCTTCTGAATATTTAAGAACTTGCAAACCAAGAAAATAATGCAGAAGTCCTAGATATGTTATATCAAATTGTCTCATCAATTCTTTCTCAATACATTGAATCATAGATGAAGTACTCTCTATGATAATTAAATCATCCACATAGAGAACCAAAATCAAGATATTAGTGCCCTACCTCTTAGTGTAAACTATAGGATCAGAATGGCAATGCTTTAACTCTGAAGAAATCGAAAAACTATCCATATTCTCATACTAAGTTCAAGGAGATTTTTTGAGTCCATACAATGAACATCGAAGCCTGCAAACAAGAGAACAATCTTGCACAAAACTATGAGACTTATCCATGTAGATTTCCTCATCTAAATCACCATGCAGAAAGGCGCTCTTCACATCCATCTGGTAGAATGACCAGCCTTGAGAACCAACAAGCAAAAGTATAAGGCATATGGAATTCATCTTGGCAACAAGGGCATAAGTTTTAGAGTAATCAATCCCTTCAACTCGTGAAAAACCTTGGGCCACAACACGTGCCTTATGCTTGTTGATAGAGCCATGTGGTGCATATTTGGTTCTATAGATCCATTTACAAAGAACTAGATTTTGTCCCTTAGGGAGAGGAATGAGATCCCATGTGTGACTCTTCATCAAGTAAGAATACTCCTATGTCATGGAAGCATCCCATTCAGGTGTCCCAATAGCTTCAGAAAATTATTGGGGATCATTTGAAATGACATGACTAAAAAAGGAGACACCATTTTTTTGTGACTAAATATGGCGAGGGATAGATGTAGAATAGTTGAAATCAGTTGGCCCATAGACATACTTTTCATGTCTCTTTCTCTCACAAAATATCCTCCTGGGATGTTGTTCTTAATCAAGTTGTCCCTGTTCAGGGTGCTCATGGAGAATTTTCTTCTGGTTGATTTCCATCTTCAAGATGTTCATTATCTTCTTCTTCTACAAAATAAAAATTGTCAGCATGATCCGCACCATTGTCAACATGATAATCTGAGGTTGGAGAAGGAGATGATGTGGGGCTCAAGCCCTCATCTAAATGGACAACTCTTCGAAAGAATAATTATTTAGAAATAGGATCAAATAACCTATATTCCTTTATATCCTCACAGTAACCAACAAATATCATTGGTTCACTCTTCTTCTCCATAGCTTTGTGATTTTTATCTGGAATCAAGGCCCATGTTGGACTGCCAAATTCTCTAAATGTAGAGACTTCAAGCTTAACATAGCTCCAAGCTTCCTCTAGAGTCATATGCAACACTTCCCTATGAGGCACTTGATTTTGAATGTAATTGGCACAATTTACTGCTTCAACCTAGAAGTAAGGTGCCATGTTCTTGGACCAAATCATGTAGTTCACCATTTATTTTAGTGTCTGGTTCTTTCTTTCGACAATTCCATTTTCCTAAGGGGTATAGGGATCATAGTGTTGATGGTGAATGTCATGTTCTCTACAAAAATCCTTGAATGCTTTATTGATATACTCCTTCCCATTATTTGTGCATAGTTTCTTTATAGAAAGAGATGAGAGATTCTCAACAAAATCCTTGAAGGTCTTAAAAGTAGAAAATACCTCACTCTTGTACTTAAGAAAGTACACCAAAGATAGAAGTGAGAAGTTGTCAATAAAATTGAGTGCATACTTAGCCCCTGAAAATGAGCAAATCGAAAATGACATGAGATCACTATGAACCAACTAGAGAGGTGTTGTAGCATGCAAGGACTTAGGATCTTGATGTTGTTTGCCAAGAATAAAACTTGGACAAACTCCATCAGTACAAGAAATTTTAGGAAGACCAAGCACCAAATTTTGTGTGCTCAACTGTTGCAAATACATGTAGTTTAGATGTATTAATATTTCATGCCAAATCCTAATCAAAGAATCAGTGTGTGGAATGAAACAGGAACCAAAGGAAGGCTTAAAAGAATAAAACTAGTACAACTGAGAACTATGATCAACTCTTCTAAAAGCAACAACAATGTATAAATTTTTTAGTTCTCGAATGACTACATCATTAGGAGAACACTCTATTGTTTTCCCATTACCATAATGACATATCTGATAGATAGAGAGTAGAATTTCATAGATGTCAATAATAAGAACATCATGGATGCACCCTTTATCTAACTACACAATTCCTGATCCTAAAACATCAAGTTTTGTAGAGTCTCCAATTGTTATTTTTGAAATTCTACATTCTCATGTAGAAGGAAGAAACTCATGAGAATGAGGCATGTGGTATGATGCACCAGAATCAAGTATACAGTTGTTTGAAGATGCATATAAGGCTTGAGCATATAAAGCATTCCCTTTACCAAATGAAGAATATTTGGGTACTTAAATTTTGTGTTTCCTCATGTCTTGATTCAAAGCCTCAAGTTTCAACCAACATTTGGATGCAACATGCCCAAGTCCACCACAGAAAATACAAGTTTCACTTGAATTCTTCTTCCTTTTCTTAAAGGAATACTCATCGGACATGGAAGATGGAGGAAAATATTTTCATTTATGTTGAGGCTTGGATGCAGACTCACTAGCTTGAGTAGAATATTTATTCTGTTTGTACGAATTCTTGTGCTTACATTTGGAGGTATGAGCCACAAGAGATTTATTCTTAGAGATAGAAAGAACATCTAATTGCATAAGCTTAGATTGTTTCCTAGTAAGAAACTTACAAAAAATATCAAAAGAGGGGTATTTTAAACTCACTTCCCAATGAATCCGTAGTAGAAGAAAATGTCTGGAAAGGACCTTTTAGCTTAAATTAAATCAAGAAAATGCACTATTAATCTAATTTAGTTTTTCCACACCCTTTCAATTGTGCCACCAGTTACCTGAATTTGGAAAGCTAATCTGCAATGGATGCATGTTGATCATGTACAAGTGATGACAATTCTTCGTCCAACTATAGGGCTCGAAATTCATTGACTTTACCAAATAAGGAATCCAACTTGTCGCAACTTGCTTTGGGATTTTTACATTCAACAATGTGAAATAACAAACTATCTGACACATGAAATCCAATGAGACCCATGGATTCATCAATTTTGTTTCGATAGGAAAATCTCTTTATTTCCTTGGTAAACAAGGGCTGAGCCTCAACTAACATTTCCCAAATCCCTTTAGATTGCAGCAATTGTTTCATCTTGAGTTTCCATGTGTGATAATTATGGGGAGTTAAGAGATCAATATCCCTTGAATATGCCATTTATCAATAGAGAATACAATAAAACACCATACTTGGTTGTATAATCTCTAAATTATATAAAAAAACTCGGAACCCAAGGCTCTAAAAAAATTAGCTCTTTGAAAAATATTTACAACAAATGTTCAAATTATGCAAATAATACTTAGAAATGAGGCACATGTACAAAAATATCTCCAACTAAAGTGACACGGGGCTTGATCTGACACCACCTTCAACAAGGAAAAGTTGTAGGCCTATACAGTTTTCTTCGAGCTTCCTCACTAGACATCGAGTACAAGCATTATGTGGAAGAAAATGTGATTGAGACTAAATAGATGTGTATTTTTTTCTCTGACTTACAGAGAAGACTCAAATGAGCTTAATCAAATCGATAGCCACCAAAATACTCACAGTACGATGAAGAGTAGAAATTGGAAGGTCATGTAACCACAAAATTGTATATCATATATCTGTGCCCCATAATACCTTCAGATCTAAGGGTCCTTCGCTAATATTAACCGTATATAACACTTTATAGAACTCCACCCTTGAAAAATAAATAAGAGAACTATAGAGATTTTATGGGGGAAATGGATGAAAACACGCTTGATTTAGTAAAGGAGGAAGCGATCTTATATAAGGGGATAAATTATGTTGTTTTGTTGCTATTCCCTACTAAACTTAGTCGAGCAGCACATTGGTGACTCACCCCCTAAGCTCCCCAATAGGATGCAGTGGGTAGGAAAATCTGGACTAGAAGGCCATGGTTAAATCTATGTCCAATGAGAAAATGATTGTCCAACTTGGGTTCTCTACCCCCATGAGCCCCCTGTAAAATTACCCCTTTCTTGGTGTCCTCCACCTCGTGAGCCCAGGGTATCACATTGATATGGCCACATAGTTGAGAAATGTCATGGTGGACAAGGGGAAATTGATGGGTGGTATCCAGACGATGGCATTCCCCTCATATGAGTCTTCTTTGCCCATGTTCAATCTATTGATCTCAGCCACATAGCTTCAGCACAACCTTGCAACAAAGGATGGAAAGTTGTGGACACCAAGACATAGTGGCGTCTTGTCTCCTTGCAACAACTGGGCAGGTGAGGAGGAGATGGTACACGTCAAAGATGAAGTGTTCAAAATAAATATGAGATGAATGCAATTCATAGGAGAAGAACAACGACGAGGACAAGAGAAAATGAAAATGGAACCAGAAAGAGAACACATGCCTTAAAAACACCAACAAATCGTCCTAAGGTGGCTAATCAATGGACATGTCACCTTAGTTGATCTTGAGAAAATTGTATCTTGATCTTGAAGATAAGACAACATGTAAATCTCTCATAAAAATAAGAGAAGGGGTTTGCATAGCCAACTCTCATACCATGAAGATATTTGAAACCAATATCTCAGGAACAAAAGACAAAAACCAAAAACCCTTCTACAAGAGAGATTGCTTCTATTAAATTTGTTGTTTATGACAAGAGAGAGCTCCTAGATTTATCATAGAATAAGAGGAGAAATCATTGAATGTAGGTGGTTGGGAAATTCACCTATTACAATAAATAG
>JZKD02S0656902.1:143095-159363 GCA_000966675.3 Picea glauca | reverse complement strand
TTTTTCTCAACTTTGGATTTATATTGCTTCTTGTAATGCCCTTCTTTTCCACATCTCCAACATAACTTTACAAACTTTCTAGGATATTTATATCTAGCCTTAGACTTAGATCTCCCACTGGATATATTAGATCTATTTCTTTCCTAGGAGCGTCCACTTGTGAATAATTTGTTTGTGCTTTGTCCTTCCATATTCTTTCGACTCATCTCCTCCGACAACAAGGATGAGACCACTTCATCAAACTTCAAGGAAGTTGTATTACTACCTATGGTCACAACTAGACTATCCCACGAGTCTGGTAAAGAACACAGTAAACTGATACACTTATCTTCATATGAAATTTTAATCTCAACAGATACTAACTGACTTACAACTGTATTGAAGGTGTTCAAATGCTCTTCCACCTAGTCTCCATCTCTCATCCTTAGGTTATACAACTTATTTCTCAGGAATAGTTTATTTACTAGGGACTTAGACTGAAACAACTTCCCCAACTTATCCCATAAATCCTTGGTTTTAGCTTCCTCTGACATATTCAGTAATACTAAATCTGAGAGACACAATCGGATTGTGCTCTTTGCCTTCTGATCCAACTTTTTCCAGTCATCTGTTGAAGTTCCTGTAGGTGAAATACCTAGATCTACCGCAATCCACTAATCTTTGTCCACCAACAGATCTTCCATATTGAGCTTCCACAACTCAAAACTTTTCCCATTAAACTTCTCGATCTCCATTTTCGAATTGCTCACCATTTATTTTCACTTGAAAAATCAATACCACAAATCTCCCACTATAACAAGGCTTATCACTGTCCTGAGCCAAACCATTGACCACAAAGGCATCCCCCTGAAGCCAACACATATCTGATACCAAATGTAGATTTTAACCTAGTACAATATTTACTGCAAACATATTTTCAGTAAAAGAACAAAAAATATACAATGAAAAAAACAAACATTACAGATATTTTTCCCCTCGAAACCCAAACCGAGAAAACCAACATATTGTATAGTCATTCATATTGATACATTGTTTACAATAAAATATACATATATGATCCAACATCATCCAAAACCCTAACCCAATGACCTGTATTAGTCAACAATCCTAATTCCTTAATCGGAAATAGAAAACCATCGACAAAAACTATGTGTCGAAAAACCGCCCAATAATGGACATGAAAATCGAGGCAAAAAGTGCGACACATTTCCTGAGGCAAATATTGCCTAATAATACTCATGAAAATAATATAACACATTCCCAACAAGACCGACTTGTATTATGTTGTTGACAAATTATGGGGACAAATAAGTGAGTTTAGCCTCATATAAAAAGGATTAACCTTACTTTAATTTTATCATGATTCTATACTCAACTTTGTGGGTAACACATCTGAAATTGTTTCCCTCTAAGGTTTACTAGCTCTCTCTCTCTAATGCACTATGCTTGGAAAGGTCTCTTATAGATGGATTTTCTGATTTTGGATGGATATTTATGCAATTTGGGTTACATTCTATTGGTTTCTTGGATGAAGTAAATTTATGCAATTATTGTTCATGTTATTAATGTTTATGGTGAAATTGTTATTTTATTGCAAGAATTCTTGTTTGGTGAAACCCTAAGAGAGGAACATAAGTTATTTTTCCTCTCATAAGGTTGTATTTGTCTTAAAATTGGTTAATTTTCCTTGCTAAGGTTAAAACCCTAAATCCCTAAAGTGCTAGCACTTTAGGATCTTATCCCTAGACTTTTGATATTTGACCTAATTGAAGCTAAAAGAAGGGAGGAACAACTTCTAGGGCCCAAATGTTACTTCACCCTTGTTGGGTCATTTCATGCTTGCACCTGTCCTTCCTAACACTGGGGGGTTAATACCCCAAGTTCATCCAGAGTTGACCAACAAAAACCCCAAAGCATTAACATATCAATCTTCATCCAAGGCTGATAAAGGTCTCACATGAGACACTATGAGGATCATAGAGACCATATTGTCTTGTGTCGGGGATGAAGGGATAAACATACAATGATCCATATGGGTTGGCATTCATGTAATTCATTGAAACTTACTTAATTCATTGAAAATTACTTAATAAACAATACATTCATTTAGACACATTATTGACACATCATAGGTTCAGAATCAATGCAACTTTGTTAATGCCCTTATTCCATCAGGGACAAACATACATTAATAAAAACATATATCGACAACAATAGGATCTCATGTTCCCTCGTATAATTCCTATATTTACAATACATTGTGCCATGCACAATCTTTCATAACTTTAACACATGACAAACTCAAATTTACAATTATAATCATTACAATACTATAGAGGCTCAGAGCAAGATCTTCAACCATGGAAAACAATCAATGACCCAGTGAATCAACCGAGAGAGTAACTCTATGAATCAACAACCCTTTATTTATCCTTATCGTCTTTAGATATCTATCTCTCTTAGCTATGCTCCACTTTCTCTACTAACTAACAGTCTCATATTATTTTATCACTTGCCTACATTCCATGTAGCCTTTACGGAATCGGGGAAATCTTAACTACATTTCCAACTCATCTTATGGTCACTGCACTTATCCTCATGTTGTTGGCAGTAATCATTTGGGGAGATTTCCAAAAGATTCCTTTCTTGATTCTAGCATGTTTCTTCTTGATTTCCAACGTCCATTGGAATAATTGGACTTTAGCATGCATTATCAAAACTTTTCAAAACTTGATCCAACATGCAATTCTTATCGATCCTCGTGCATCTGCTTCGGTACGCAGAAAACTAGAATGAGCATGCACAACTTCGATCGTGCGTGTGCGATATTAAAAAAACAATTTGGGTGCCAATAGGCCCCCACCACTATTACTTGGCTCATCCTCGATCCAACTACCTCATGGAATGACTATCGCAACGGAAGAAACTGTGTTCCTGAGTTCATGTACAAAATCTTTGAACTAGCGCTCGAGCTCATTGAGGTATCCCTAAAGATCCTATGTGATTTGAAAAACTGCTTTAGTATCGACTGTTGTTACCTAAGGAGATACCATGTCCATTGTGTTGATTTTCTCAATTAGGGGGTCGAAAACAACCTATGCGTCTAAGAGATGTGTGAAAATGATCAAGGCCTTATCGACCGCAAAAGTGATGATCTCTTCTATACTCTATTGCTCATCCCTGGATACAATGATCTCTTTGGTCTTCACTGCAATCACTAGCATCACAGCGGTAGGCTCCCAGGGAGGTAAAGAAGCCAAGTTTCGATTATGTTGTGTGGCCTAAACCTTGGCTGCATAGACTCAATATTCAATTGTAGATACCTTGGGTGCATTTTGGAGATAATTCCATAAGGCGAAGCCGCAGTCAACCATGCTTGAAAATGGCTCCACACTGTGTCATCCATCTTGGATAGTTGCTTGAGCCAACTTAAGCATTTGTTGGAATTGAGTTGTTCCTGGACTTGTTTGGGGGAGTGGTGGATGAAGAGTTGTGAGCTGTGAATCCAGATTTTGCAGGAGGGACTTCACAGTCTAGAACTTAAAATTGGGGGGAATGTTTCCACAGTGCCGAGAAGGTCAGTGAACATTGTACTTATCTCGGTGTATTGGGCCTAGGTTATTACAAGTGTTGCAATTTTTGTTTCATACTTCTTCTGCCATGCTTGGTGATCATGGATTTTCTTTTTATAATGCTCGCACATCTGATTATGCATGACAATGTCCATTTTGTATTGGAGTTGTAACTATGCATGATGTTGGCCTAGTATTTGGTGTTTCTCACCCAACTCAGAGAATAAGGTGTTAACACAGTCTTGTACGATTGGAGTTGGAATCAATGGCAACAAAATACTGTGATTGTTGATGTCTACTGGAAGAGTTGTTGAGGGGTCAAATATAAGAACCCGTGCAAGAGTACTAGAACTTCTCTCAGGGGTCAGTGGCTGCAAAAAGCGTCTAAAGATGATGTAGTGGTGCCAAGTTGCCAACATATATGGTCAATGTTACAAATGGTTTCCATGTGTATTTGTTTATGTAGAAAAAAATATTTTTTTAATGCATATATTATCGTGGTGATGCCTTGTGCCAGTTGAATGGAACCATGTTTTTCTAAGGGATAGGTATCGTGGTAATTTGGATCGTTCCATTTTCATTTTGGATCGACTATGGTGAACTGTGTTTACTGTTGTGCGGGGCATGACTCCCAAGGGTGCTTGACTGATGTGTAATATTTGAATCCCTCCCAAGGGTGACCGTGCACTACGCCTACAACCATGCATCCTCAGCCCACTTATGGTCTTGATTGTGTTTAGTTCACATTTCCATAGTGTCCATTTCTTTAGCTGAGACTGATTTCATATGTGTGGGCCATTCAACGATGCCTTTTTGGATGTATGCTTATGTGATGCAGAATGGTAATAACGCCATCAAAACTCCTAGTCATCACTTGGGTAGATGAAAACATTATGGAAAGTACATTTAAATAGAAGGTAGCCAACATACTTATCCATAATTGTGCATGGGATTCACACTTGTGAATTTGTTTCCTGAATCTGTTGTTGGTACCAACTCTAAAAAATATCTTTGTGGGAATTTTAGGTGGCAGGATCCCTACTCTCACGCAATCAAAAAAATCGGGGAGTGTCAAAGGCATGTCCACTCCCAGTAGGTCATTCAAAATCTCGAGGGAGCCTCTAGAGCACCATAGCAAGGACAAGTAGTATCCAACTATAATGAAAATATTTTTTGGAGTCATGGGCATCTAAGCAATCATCAATGAACTCATTTAATATATATCGGGCCCATACCATCTAAATTCCTATTATGCACCACTCATCTGCAACGACCACCCCAAATTGACACTTATCCTTTGTACAAGTGCACATGATCTTACAATCCATCAATTGAGTAGAAAATCTAACCGACTAGACGTTAATATCTAAAATTAGTACCCCACAGATTCTATAGTGTGCATTGTATGTGCCATAGATTTCATGTTGGGTAGCGTCTTTTGCGGTTAAATATTTTTCTGGATCATCTCCATGCATGGGTATCCCTGTAACTCTTCGCATTGTTTCTTCATCGATGAGATATTTCTTACCCAACCACAAGTATCCATCGTGTAGGTGGGTGAGTAAAATGTGGATGCAAAGGGTCATCATCCCAGTACTCCCAAAGTGAGGGAAATCTACCAAAGATAGGATGTCATCTTGTCAAAGCGGCTTGGCCCACTCTTGGGTGAGCACTAATGACTTGTCTTCTACACTGCGAATTTTTCATGCGTAATTGTGGAAGGCCATGGTGGAGAATTGATCTGAGTCTCGGACATCATAATCGATGAATTAGACATCATGCACTTTTCCCGTCAGGGATCCCATGAAAATTTCATGGCAAGGAAACAACGGCTCTATTTTATGTTGGTCTTGGGAAACCTTGGATTTATTTTTACCCTGTGGTCTTCTTGACAAAGCCATGGAAACTGTTTCGGCTAGATTCTACTAATGGCTAACACTGAATCAAAAAGACTATATTTCTACTTATTTTAATTTCTACTATTCCTCCATTCGAAAATTGTAGACCCTTTCTTATAGAAATAGGAAGGTCGGTACTTAAATGACCAAACATTGATTCATAAAAAGGAAAGTTATCGAGAGGGTACAATGGTACAACTAGGAGCAATGCATGGGGTCATTAAGACTCGGAGTGTCGTATGGTAATCGTTGAGTCACTCTGGAACATTCCTCCTTATGCCATCCTGGCCATTCTACCGAATCATAATGATCGATAATTTTATGGGACATATCCACTGGATTTCTCGATTTTTGAATCATATCGACCCTTTTGTACTAATGGTCCATGGCTACCAATTTTACCACCAAACGTGTGGAATATCTAGGTGGGATTGTAACATTTACTGTTGATTACCTCCTTAATATCCTTTCCTTTAGGTATCGTATAATGGACACATCACTATTTTTAATGCATAAAAATACTGGTACAATATAACTTTGATGGTGACAGGGACATCTCCATACATGCACAATTATTACACTATGGGGCATCATGGACATTCTTGTGCACCCATGCAGAAGTCCATCCTAGGATAACTGCTTGTAGCGGCCTCTGGTGGGCCACGATGCCTCTTCACATGTATCCATCCAGTTAGTTCCATCCACTGAGAGACCAAGATTAATCTTTTTGGATCTAAGGGAATCCATTGACTCTCATATGCTTCTTTATTATTGCGGAATTCATCTATTTTCTCAATGGTTTTAAGTGGGATTGAATGAGAAGATGGTTGGTCTTTTTCCACATCTGGTGTGGAGAGACCCATTATTCACACACATGACTCCTTTACGTGCCCTGTGGAAAACCGAGGAATCGGGGGAACCAACTTCTTTCTGGGAATCACACGTTAAGCCCTTAGGAATCAACTACACATCCCATGTCATTGCTTGGCTATCCACCCCCATTTATGGGAACACATGTATTGTCGGATATATATATTCGTTCTAAATATTTCTCGCATGGATTCTTTGACTACTTCCCATTCAAGATAAGGTTCTCGATGCGTTTCCCACCATCGTGTAGGTATTCCTATGAGAATTGTATCCAGAGTGTGAACTTGGCGGTGTTTGGGAATGTTCCATATCCAGGAAATAAAGGCATCCACCGAATCTGACCCATCATACCGGTAGGATCCAAATTCTTCCTCACACACTTCAATGGTGATATGCACACATCTCCTTGTCGAAAATTCATACAATTTATATTTCCACCTCTCCATGGCATCTTCAGAGTCAATATCATAGGACTTCATGCTTTTCCAACTTAACTCTCCATCTATGGTTGGATTGATGTAATATTCCTTCCACCCAGTGATCTTATAGATGGTCTCAATAACAAAGCTATGTGCATCCTCATTCATAGGCTCATTGTATATGTCCCCTTTATTAGGATCCATAGGTGTGATCACATGCAAGTTGTTCATCTCAAACAACATTTGCCTCTTCTTCAAATTTAGCATCACATTTTTTTCAAAGGCCCAATCAATGCCAAGTAGTGTGGGGTAGGAATGAGAGTCATATATAATATCTATGACCTCAAAGTCCACCTTCATATTCACCCCTTTTATATCTACCTCAACTTTCTCCAGTCGACCTATAGGGTAGATCTTGTATTGGTTTTCCAACTGCAACTAGATGGGTGACCAGGCCAAACTTCATTTTCCCATCAACTCCTAGGACTTATTTGATAAAATATTCACGTCGAAACCCAAATCCAACATGACTTCATTCATTCCATATCTCCCAAGTTCAACAATAATTTTGAATCCTCTTCTTATGCACTTCTTCTTACTGGCCTGATATAGATTCATTTCTCTTAGGGGAGATGATATGGTTTTCTCCATCCCTTGTTCCCCCATGCAAGCAACTAACATCGGTGTCAAATTTCTTGCAACATCAAGATCATTTAGTAATCTAAAAAAACAATGCAAGAAGTTACTTACTTGGTATTGGTTCTTTTTCTTGTGACCCAAGTCACACAATTCTTCTTCGCTTGCTATGTGCTTCAATTCCTCAAGGTGATGTTCCTCAATCACTATTTTCTCAGTGTGTCACAACTGCTTGATTATTCCAATGAATTATGTAAAGCACGTTGTATTTCTTTGCACACGTGAGATTCCTCCAAGGACCTCTACATTGCACTCTATAATTCTTCATGGGCGCGAGCCTCCTCTAGTGACCTCTATGTCACGCATTGGACTTCTTACCAGATCCGAGAGTCTTCAAATGATATTTGAGTCTCACATTGAAACTCTTATCACACCCTTTCTTCTTTAATGGCCCTTTGCTCATCGCGCAAAAACTGCTTCTGTTGAGAAACATCAAACTTAGGAGGGGGTTGTGTGACCCTTTTGATTTTTCCCTTCGGCCTTGTACCCACGATTTCACCATGCTCTAAGTACATACCTTTCTTTTCTCCTCCTTAGGTTACAACCCAGACATCAACCCCCACATTCTTCTTCTTATTCTCATCTAGCTCCACATGCACCATATTGCAATGCATCTTTGTTTCCTCCCACTTCTTCAATAAGTCGGGACAATCTTTTGTGACATTCTTGAGGCTATAGCAGTATGCACAGAGAACAAGAGGTTTGGTACAAAACCTTGATACATAACTAATATCTCCACAATTGAAACATGTGGGAGGTCTACCTCTCCCTCCTCCATATCCTCATCTGTGTCCACACCCATATCCACCTCTGGGACCTCCTTGTTATCTTCCTTTCTCATCACCGCCACGATCACCACACTTATGTTCCTCTTGTGCTAGGAATTCATCGTGGGTATTTTCTTGCATCATCTGGAGTGACCGATAATTGTTCACATCATTTCCAATGGACTTACAAAATTTTCACAATGAGTATGATGCATTTTATGATATTTCTCCAAAGTTGGGAAGTGGGGTGATACATGTCCCCACTGTCTGTAGATCTTACACCACTCTACCTGAGGCCTAGTTGTAAATGGACTCGGTGCACCCATCACCATATAGTTTCCAAGCACAAGGCACTCATCCCTATGATTTCCTTCAGATTGACATGTGGTACACCATACATTCTCGTGCACAACTTTTGTCTTGTCCATGTCCTGCAATTGTATTGTTAGATTGTCTAGTTGTGAATGCACCTATGTCAATTCTATTGTTGTCTCTACCACTCCTAGTGTAGGCTCCAAGCATATAAAAATATCTACCACTTCTTCTTGAACCATCATCTTCTGATGAGTGAGTGGGACTCAAATAGGGGGATTAATCCCATAATAAACCATTCTCTATGATGTGCATCTTGGATCTAGAATGCCATCCTATCCAACAAAATCTTGAAGCGTTGGTCATAATCCCACATGGTTTATCCTTGTTTCTTCTTAATCTCCTTGATCTCCATAATACACTGAGACTCTAACTTAGGATTTTGAAATTCATTAAGTAAATCTCACTTAATATCTATCAGGGACCTTGTCTATCCCATCGACGCAGTGGCCTTGTACTTCATGTACCGCATCAAGGCTCTATCCCTAAATGTGGTTTCTAGTTGTGCAATGTTCATTGCTTCATATACGATCCTATTCCCAGAAAATATCACTTCACACGTGAACCAATGTTGCTCTACATCATCCTTACCTATCCCATGGAACATGGGTTACCTCAAGGTATTATCCTGATTCACCATCCTCAATCTTGAACTTGTTCCACTGATCTGAATTTTGGCTATCAGGATCTCAATATTGATACTCTTCTTGGTGAAGCAGCATTGAATTATCCTTCTTCTTCACTCATATTTCCTCTCCTATCTCCTTCTACTCTTTCTCCAATTCCAATCACCTCGCTATATGTTGTTATTTCTTATTGATTACAAATGCACAAGGAGGGTGGTTCAAAGGGTTGGTAAGTCCATCTTCTTCTATCGTTTATTGTGAGGTGACCCACAAAGTTTACTACCTGTATTCGCGTAAGACCATCCACTATCGCCAACTCTTTGCTCCCACCACTAGGGGATCCTCTATCTTCTTCTCCTTCTCATGTGCCTCTACTTTATGCCTCCTCTTCTTCCAATATTGAGAAACTTTGTAGCAACCAATGGGTTCATACTTCATCATATGGGCCTCTACTAGTACTACTACTACTACTATTAATACTACTACTACCACTGGTATCCCAACTAGACACCCCACTCTCAATGCCACACCTCTTCGTGGGATTATATTCATCTGTGATCCTCTCTGATCTGGATTATTTTTTAGAATGAAATGAAAGAATATATGTTACAAGGAAATACACATAAATATTTATAGAAACATAGAAATACAGTAATACATGATTTCTATTAATGAAAGAAATGTATAGAGACTGTAAAAAATACAAAGTGAAAGACTCGCTAGAATGGTGGTAGCTTATCTATGAGAAGAGATGTGATGGATACTCCCATTCAAAAGAAGATTTGTGTTACAATGAGGCTCCAAAGGCCTTTTTAACATAAGTAAAATCCAAAACCCTAACCCTGGAAGATGAAAATCCAAAACGTTTGTGGGCCCCAATGGGGGTAGTTGATACGTCAACTTCCCGGGGGCGTAACTTTTTCATACGATCTTCGTTTGGGGCACTCAATACACCGTTGGAAAGGTCTAATTGAGAAGAACGATTTTTGAATGGCTTGTTTGAGTGCCTTAAATAGTATATTGGGCCCCAAATCCCCCAAAAAACCTCATTTAGGGCCTCAAAATGGTCCCAGAAGTTTGGGACCCGAAAAACTGTCGAAAAACTGCCAAGGTAGAAAACTACATTCTGAGCCATTGGAATAGGTGGGTGGCCACCAATATCCATCTAGATCACTCTCTGGCACAATGCACTCTTCTACACTACCTCTAGGTGTGATATCCTTTCTCTTCATACTGGGCCCGACTACTCATCGTGCTCCCTTGGATAACTTCCTTACACTCCTTTATTCCACTTTCCTTCTCAACTCAACTCTTCTTGCATATCTCTCAAATATTTCTCTCCTTTTATCCTCTATTTCCATCCCATTCCTCACCTCATCTTAACAAATTTTGGATCCTCCTCAACGAATCCATCTCCTCTCTCATTCTTCCCCCATCTTTTCACCCCCCATGTGCTAGGGGAGTCTACTCATTCATTCAATTGAGATCCATGCGCATCATCCCTTTCTCCATAAACATCATCTTTATCTAGAGTGGGATTTCTTCCAACATTTGTTTCTTGGGACCTTCTATGAACTTTCTTTTGGCCTCACTAAAAGAATCAGTGTACTCCACAACAAATTCAATGATATACCCCTACTTTATTCAAGCAAACCAAGAATCAATGGCTCAAGCCCACTTCTTTTCTAGTGACTTTAGCCTATCCATTGTGCCTTGATCTCAAATTATTGGCTCTAGTGGCCTCAATGAAATATTAGTGTCAGTCTTCCTTTTCATCCATTCTTACAATAAACAAGGAAATTCATCAAAGAAACTCCCATGCATATCAGTGTAGAGATACTTGTCTTTCGATCACTTCACATTGACTCTCAGACCTTGAGTTTATCATTGAGAAAACTCATGTTCATTTGTAGTTAACCAATCTTGAATTTCTTCTCGAGATGGATACCACCTCATTTTTTTCCTTCATCATTCAATACATGATTTCGAGGTCCCAACAATAGAACCATTTGTTGGGCATTTTCATGTTTGTCTGCATCCTTCCTAACGTTGGGGGGTTAAGACCCATGGTTCATCCAGAGTTGACAAAAAAAAACCCCAAAGCATCAACATATGAATATGCATCCAAGGATGAATACGGTCTCACCCGAGATGCTATGAGGATTACAGATACCATCTGGTCTTGTGTTGAAGATGAAGAGATAAACATACAAAGATCCTTTCGGGTTGATATTCATATAATTCATTGAATCTTACTTAACTGATAATAGGAAATCATGGAAACAACACATTCATTCAAACACATTATTGAAACATCATAGGTCCATAATCAATGCATACTTATTAACATCCTTATTCCATCAGGCACAAACATACATTAAGAAAAACATATATCAACAACAACATGATCTCATAATCCCTCTGATAATTCCTATATTTACAATACATTGTGCCATGCGCATCATTTTATACCTTTAACAAATGACACACTAAATTTTACAATCAAAATCATTACAATACTACAGAGGCTCAGATCAAGCACTTTAACCATGGACAATAAGCAATGACCCAGTGAATCAACCGAGAGAGTAACTCTATGAATCAACAACCCTTTCTTTTTCCTTATTGCTTCCTTTTATATCCTTCTCAACTCTAGAGCTCTGTCTCTCTCAACTCTGCTCCACTTGCTCTACTGAATAAATTTATTGCACACTTCTATCACCTACCTGCATTCCACTTATCCTTTCTAGAATCGGGGAAATATTAACTACCTTTCCATCTCATCTTCTGTTTTCTCCACTTATCCTCGTGTTGTTGGTAGTAATCATTCGAGGAGATTTCTTGAAGATTCCTTTCTTGATTTCAATGTGTGTCTTATTGATTTTTGGCATGCATTGGAATAACTGGACTTTAGCATTCATTATCAAAACTTGTCAAAACTTGATCCAATTCACACTTATTTTCAATCCTCTTGCATTTGCTTGGGCACGTGCAAAAATAGAATGAACATGCACAACTTCGTTTGTGCGCATGTGCGATATTAACCCAAAATTTTGGGTGCCCACAACCCTAGAAGTTTTTATCCTCAAGATCTAAGACCTAAGTCCCAAATGTGCTTGCACCTTAGGGTTTAGATCCTACCTCTTGGTTTTAAGTATAGGAAAGGAGGTATTTGATGAGTATAGGCACTTCCTCCCTAAGAACCATAGGTATTGAACTACATAAAAACATATTTTCAATTTGAAAGAAGAGACCAGAATAAAACCACGAAGAATGACACCTCACTTATGGAAGTTGGAATATAATCGAAACCATCAAGGTAATCATTTATTCTATGTGTCATATATATTAATGTTTTACAATTTTAATTGAACTGAATTATGTTTATTGTATCTAACAATTATTGTTTCAATCTCATTAATTATTTTCATAAATGTCATCAAGGCATTAATTGGCTTCCACGAGGAATAAAAGGTTACCTTGTAAAATTTAATAGGTTTCCCTACTATGAGCACCTACAAATAGGTCATTTATCTGATACAATGCGTATCAAGAAGAATGTAATAGAAACATTGTGGAGAATTGTAGATGGCAAGAGTGACAAAGAAAAAATTGTCAAAATTTGTACTAACATTCAGAAATCCAATCATGCAATGCAAAATGTGATTTATTCAAATAGTAATGGAGTACATCGAAATAGTCTTCCAGGGTTATTTACAGAGTAGGAAAGAAGTGTTGTAAAATAGGTCATTCGAAAAATTAAATTTCCCACGGGATTTGCTTCAAACATAAATAATATCTTAAGGAAGAAAGGTGAATTTGGTAGGGTGAAAACTCATGACTGACATACCTTCTTTAAGGTAATTATTTTGGATGTATATTTTTATGTTGGTAAATATACGAATTTTTATTATTATAATATGGTTTCATTTTCCTAAAAATTAATGATCCCCTTGTTGTTATAATATGTTCTACCTCTATCTCTCACTGACATCTTCGAAAACAATATAAAACAAGTTATATATGATCTTGGAAAATACATGAGGTAAATATTAATGATTTATATGCAAAATCGTTGTTTCTCAACTTGTCAACATCTGTTTTACTTTCAATGTATATAAGTTGTTGTTTAAACCTATGATTTGATTTTTTATGTCATGTGTAGGTGGTTGTCATTTAAATAAATCCATAAAGGAGATATAAAATATTGGAGGAGAGAAATTCCTCGGCTAATGTGAAAAGTGCAAAAGTATCTACCTCTGATATTTTTCAATGCACAAGAACACTACCTCACACACCAAGTTGAGGAGATTGAAATGTGTGGACCTGTACACACAAGGTGAATGTGGATGGTGGAGAGGCACTTGAATTCATTGAAGGATTTTGTTAGACAGAGAGCACATCTTGAGGGATATATGGTGGAAGGATATATGGCATATCAATCATTGGTGTATATTAGTCAGTATCTTCCTAAATTAACAACAAATATCATGAAGGTGCCTTGGATTTTGGATCTCAATTCCATTAACAAATTTGAAGGGGAATTCTTGGTCAAGAAAGGTAGAATGAGGAAAGTGAAAGGTAATTAGCTGGCAGAGATCTATCACATTTTTCATTAATATTGATTTATTTCTATATTGTACTTATTTAAGTTTTATTTAGATTCCATGATCAATTATTATTTAATATGTATTATAATTAGTAATTTTTTTTTTCATATAGTTAGTCGAGAGTGGTATGCACTACATTTATACATTAAAAAAATATTGATTGAATGAAGTTATGGATAGATTGATGTAATATACAATGTAATGGTAGGTTATCATGGGAAGGGGTGACTACTTTTCTTAAACAATATCATCGTAATCAAAATGCCAATCTTACTCAGAGGGAAATTGATTTAGCGTATGGTTTAAAAGATAAATAGACAAGCATATTATTCACCCACATCATGTTTTATTTTTTTTCCAATATATTAATCTATGTGGTGTGTTTTTAATAATTTTTTCCTAATTATAAATATGTTTATTCATTGACAAATATGCATTTTGTAGGTGTGGGGCATATTGCAGTTGAAACAACACAAAGCTATGTGGTGCAATGGTCATAAAATTCACATCAAAAAGTTGGATGACAAGAATAAAACCTTTGATTCTAGGATAAATTCAATCTTTCAGGCCACTAATGTTTCCTATAGAAGTGACAGGTGTCCAACAATATATGAAAATATATACTATGGGTATTTGAGTGATACAATCGAGTGGGAATTTAATTGCTTCAAGTTAGTTATGTTCGAGGTCAAAAGGTACAGGTTACAGATGAATGAATGTGATCCCAAAAGAAATATTATTAAGTATGCCAATGGCTTTATCATTGTTAATACAAGGACATTTGAGTCAGGTACAAAAACTTATGCTCTTCCAAGCCAATGTGAGCAGGTATTTTATTCATAGGTTCCAAGTAAAGAAGGTTGGACATAAATTGTTAGATATGATCCAAGAGGAAGGCATGTAAAGTATAATGTACCAGAAAAAGATGATATTATAGAAGAAGAAGAAGAATATGCAGAGGAGCATGAGGTATATGTACAGTGAGATGAAGAAGTCAGAGAAGTTGAGCCAGATGTACATGACAATGTTCTTAACGATCATAATGACGATGATATTATCGAAAATAATTTTGATGATGATGATTTTGATATGGCCAATCCTTTCAACGTCGATTTTGAACTAGAAGATATAGATGTGGACTTGGATGAAGAAGAAGATGATCAATTATATTGCATAAATGATGAAATGTATGAGTTATGTGATTATATATTTTATATGATTTATTCTCTTTAAATTATTTATTTATATGAGTTAATCATCATCATCGGAGTCATCATCATCATCGTCGTCATCATCATGGTCATCATCATCATTGTTGTCATTGTATTCATCATCGTCATCGACATTGTCATTGTCATCATCATTTTCATCGTCGTCGACATTGTCATCATCATTGTCATTGCCATCATCATGGTCGTTTTCATAATCATTGTTATGACCATCGTCTTCATCATCATCATCATCACCATTGGCATTTCCATAAATCATTGTCGTCATCGTCATGGTCATCATCATTGACATTGTCATCATCATCGTCATAATAATTTTTGTCACCATTTTCATCATCATCATCGTCATAATAATTTTTTTCACCATTTTCATCATCATCATCATCATCATGAGCCATCGTCATCAACATTTCCATTGTCATCATCATCGTCATCATCCTTGTCATGATCACCATCTTTGTCATCATCGTCATCATCATCATCATCATCATTTCCATTGTCTGCATCATCGTCATCATCATTATATTTCCTTGGTTTCTTTTTGACGTGTCTGGGAGACTAAGAAAAGTTTCAAGTATGTTATAAGATATTTCAAATATGTACCAAAAATGTCAAAAGTAACCAAGGAAAGACTAAAACAATATGGGCAATGCAAACTTTGGAAAGGTGGTTACTTGATATTAAAAGATATAATTGTAAGTACCAAATGCTTTATTCATATTATACATATCATCATGCAAATTTTATTAATATAAATTATTGACTATACAATTTTTGTTTTGCTAGTTGTGCATGGACCTAATTATATGTTTTGTATGCATGTACCTTCTTTCTTTCATTTACCTTTAATTCTTGTTTTTTTAATTGTGTTGGGGTTTGAGATAGGGGATATGGTGATGGGGTAGGGGGGGGGTGGGATGAGATTCCACCTTCACGTGTTTGTTCCTATTTAGTAGAGAATAAATTATTCTCAAAACCAAGAGGAGTTCATTCATGAGGTATCCCCTTTAGTATTTCTAGATCATTGTACATGTTTAATTATTATTTATTCATATAACGTTTAATTCTCTTTATCAAATGCAAGCTCATTGATGTTTAGTTATTATTCAGTCATTTAAACTATTATTGTCTTTGAAAAATGCAGGTTTGAAGGGTGGTCACCTCCATGATCCACAACGCATTTCCGACAAGGTATAAATCATTTACTTC